>CAUYLG010059995.1:0-286356 GCA_963573385.1 Cacajao melanocephalus
TTCTAGCCTGGGCAGTAGAACAAGAATCCTGTTCTCTCTCCCTCTTTTTCTTCCTCTTTCTTTCTCTCGTACATTCTTTTTTTTTCTTTCTTTCACTCTCACTTTCTTTCCTCTCTTTTTCTTTCTTTCAAAAAAAAAAAAGAAATACTAGTGCTTCAATTTCACTCCTAATACTTCTACAAAAGTAAAAATCATATTGTATAATTTATTCCCTGCATTACATAATACTTTTAATATAAAACGTTATTCTATATATTTTCCAATATGGCTACATTAAATTATTATTTAATTATTACAAATTATTTATTAAGTTATCAAGAAGTATAACTGTGCTTTACAAATGTCCTTCAAAATAAAATCATCTAGATAGAAAGGCTTTATTCTGAAATAAAAGATAAATTCAGAACCAATAAACATTAATATTTTATACATATTTTGCTTTAATATTGTATTAGTAGGAAATTGGAATCCAAGCCCAGATTTCATGTTTTGAATATCAACTGTTGAAGCTTCACAGAAATTTTCAAATTTGTTAAATCTTAAGTAACCATTATAATATTATAAAAGATAAAAAATGTATACTAAAAACTAGTATTTTATTAGTTCAAAATAAGAAGGTACAACTGCCTCAATAATAAGATAAACAAAAATCTCTTGATAAGTATACAGGAAGAAAAGGACATTTCAATTTTAGCATGAACCTTAGAACCATACTTTTCTGTTGAAGAATATTTTTGCTTTAATGTAAATACATTTGTTATTTACATTATTTGGTTAAGTTTTTACTAAGCATATTCTGAAAACTACATTTGTTAGTAGGCATGGGAGCTAAATTACAGTACCTTTTCTGCTTGTTACTTTCCATCTGAGATATGAATATAGCATGATGGAGTGGATAAAAGCATTCTCAGGCTATTTTGCTTCAGCTGTTTACTGACTGAGTGACCCTGATGAGCTAAACGCTTTGTCTCAGTTTTTCCATCTCTACAATAAGTATACAAATCTTACAAGGTTATTGTGAAGTTCATGTGAGATGTAAGTAAAAATAAATATTTATTTTTGTTGTGAGATGCTGAACTAGGTATTTAATATTAATTATGATATTATAAACATTTAACTTAAAGGGGTTAAAAAGGTGGAGGGCATCAAGGTTAGGGTTATGAAATGAGCACATGAGAAAGCACACAGGAAAAAGTGGGACAGAAGATACAAACAAATAAGAGACTCTCTCTGGTAAACATTGCGTCTTAGCTTTATGAAGAAGAAAGGAGAGAAAAAAAAATATTCCTTTTTACTTAAAGGGAATCCTTGAGAAATTTGTGACTGACCTCAGGATGAGACTTGCTGGAAGTTTGATCTCTTCGTACAGTTTAGATGTCCATTCTTTGGTGCTTAGATGTCTTGCCTTTTCTTACCATAAAAATAATCATTCTATCTGATAACTTCTTGTTCATTTGTTGGAATTCCCAACTAGATTGTATGCTCTCTGTAGATGGGAGTTATATACTCCACTCATATATACTCATATATACATTCATATATAGAGTTGAAGTTACATTTCTCTGGGCTATGGGCTATCTATGCAGTGATGGAAACTCCTCACTCAATCTTAACTTTGCCAGGTGTCACAAAATTTTACTTCATAAGCATAAAAATAATACAGGCTGAAAGATTTAAGAAAACACTTCAAAAATAAGACGTGAGCAGAAAATTTAAAGGGATAAAAATGCGGAGGGCATCAAGGTTAGGGTTATGAAATGAGTGTATAAGAAAGCACACAGGAAAAAGTGGGAGAGAAGATAATTTAAGGGCAAAAATCAACACTTTGGAAGAGAAAGGTAAATATGTAAAGGAAATATCTACTAGTAAATGGGATTAATTCATTTTCTTACATCTGGATGGCTCAAGACAAATTATTGTCTATTTAATGCTGGTCTATTGTTTATGTATATATCAATGGTTACACAAGGAGATTATAGGGAAAAAAGAGAGCTATACTAATTAGTAATTTTTTAATCTTTGAATTTTTTTCTATTCACATTTATGAATATTGCTTTTTTTAACAAAATAGTTAGAAATTATAACTGTTTGAGTCTTTCATTCTCCTTCTGGCCCCTTGAATCTTCTAAATTAATGGATTGTGTTTATCCTTTCCCAACTATTAAGCTGCCTATCAACCAAAACAAAAACAAAACAAATGGAGAAATAATATAATTCTTAGGAGATCTGTTAATATAGTGAGTCTTCCATATCTGCAGTTTCCACACATGAGGGTTCAATCAACCACGAATCAAAAATATTCAAGGAAAAAAAAACTATAAAAGAACTGTAAAAAATAATTCAAATTTAAAAACCAGTATAGTGTAAAAATTATTTATACATCATTTGCATTGTATTTGGTATTATAAGTAACCTAGAGATTAAAGCATATGAAAGGATGTATATAGTTTATATGCAAATATTATACCATTTTATATCACTGACTTGAGCATTCAAGGATTTTGATATTTGAGAAGTGTCCTGAAACCAATCCCCTACGGATACTGAGAGACAACTGATTGGAAAGGGATGGTATTATCAGATTATATGTAATTTCAAAATTTAATAGTGACAGGCTTGAAGAGAATATATGGATGCAAATAATTTTGGCAGAATGAAAGTTACATTTTTATATGAGCGTGATCTAAATGAATGTTTCCCAAATATGGCTTATGCTCACACTCATCTGGGCAGTTATTTAAAATGTCATTCATAGCCCTGGCCTCAATCTCTTGCATTTAAATGTTTGAAATTAGGATCTAGAATTGATAGATTTAACCAGCTTTATTTCTTAGACAATTATAAAACTGCCAGCAGATGGACATGTGGGAGCCTTTACTAGAAATACTTGGCCAGATATAGATCATAAAACTGAGCTGCAAAGAGTCAATGATACCACGGGGACCTTCAAATATCTGTAAAGTACTGTGGTATAATAAGAAATATATTTGGTCTTTGTTCAGGATTCCTGGTACAGAGCTCCAAAAATCCTTGGAATTTCCTGAGTGATAGCAGTATATTTTGTTATTTATAATGAGCCTGTATTGATCATACCTGAGTTTATGCTAATGAGGTGACGGGGGTGAAGTCCTAGGTAGCCTCAGGCTGGATTCATTTCCCCAGAAAAACCAAGTGATTAGAAGATTAGAAGATTGGAACTTTAAGCTCCATCCAACACCCTCCAGGAAAGGAGGATAGGGCTGAAAATTAAGCGATATAAAATCTCTTGAGCAATGAGATTTGACGAGCTTCCAGGTTGGTGAACACATCAAGGTGCTTGGAGCATGCCTTGCCCAGAGAAGGCATAGAAGCTCTGTATCTCACTTCCTTCATACCTTGCCCTATGCATTTCTTTTACTTGGCTGTTCCTGACTTGTATATTTCATTACAAACAAGTAAGCATAAGAAAAATTTCCCTGAATCCCATGAACCATTCTAGCATATTATGGAAAATAAGGAGAGGATCATGGGAACCCTGAATTTATGGCCAGTAAGAGTTGTGGTAAGTATCTTCAGCAGTGGAAGACTTGTGAGACTAAGCCCTTAACTTCTGGGATCTGACACTAACTCCAGGTAGATACTGTCAGAATCAAATTTAATTGTAGGACACCCAGTTAGTGTCAGAGAATTGGTCAGTATCAAAAAAGCCCCAACTTCTGGTGCCTGAAGTGTTCTGTGTGAGAGTGTAGAGAAACAGTGGGTATATATTCTAACCTTTTTGTAAACTTGGGACATTTTCAGATACTGAGAGAAAATAGTGTTTTTTTTCCCTTTGCAAACCACTTTATGTCTCAGAAGATTGAAAAAAAAGAAACAATGAGATCTGGTAATATAGATATAAATTAACTAATATAGAAAATCTGTTTTGTGAAATGACAAAAGATGTCACTTATGGAAAATTGATTGTATCATATGTGGTTACATATGCTGTTTGAAGTGCTATTGTCAACACCTATTTTAAGCGAATAAATGAAGTAGTAAAATGTTAACATTCATGTTAATATCAGACTTTGGCAAGAATAATTCAATATATTCATAGAAATTATACTTTAACTCTACATGGGGAAATGTTTTATAGGAAATTTTCAAAATGTGTTTTGACCATGGAATTATGAGTGATCTTGGTGAAAGAGAACAGGGAGAGTTGTGTAGGAAGATCAAAGTTCTTTCTATAAGGTTCTCTGGTAAACATAGATTAAAAATAAAAATATACAAGAAAAAAGCAAAGAAAAAATGAAAGAATATGGCAAGACATTAGCAGGTGTATTTCAGAACAGCAATAGGAAAACTAAATCTCAAAGTGCACTGATATTTCCCTAAAAAAGCAAAGTTTTTACTTATCTTGTGAACCAGATTGTGAAAGTTCTCTCCCTAGGCCAAATACTATAATAATAAATAGCTAAAGAGAAAAAGGTGATCTTTTAAACATCAATTTTGTTTTCATCTTTTTTTTCAAATGTAATAACCCTCATGTTGGAAGGATGAAATTAAAATGATGAAGAGAAATTTCTCCAAATAGTTGAAGAAATACGAACAGAAAAAGTATAACCAACCCTCTAAATGACTTAGTTTTCTGGCTTAGGAAGTACCTAATTTAGGGTGCTGAGTAATTTTGAAGATAAGATCGATGTCAGTAATCTTTGAGGAGCTATTGATAATTGGGGAGCTGCCAAGAGAGTAAAGAAAGGAAAATGTTCCAAGTTTACGAAAAGGTTAGGCTGAGTCTTAAAACTATAGACCAGGGATCTTGACATTTATGCTCAGTAAAATATTTGAAGGAAATGGATGAATGATTTTTGAGTACTGGGAAAGGTCATAATTAGCAGCAGTGAGCATGTGTTCACTAAGCATAAGGTATGGCAGAACTGTCTTTATTCCCTATTTTTGGCATAATGACTAAATTGGTATTCCAGAGGACTGATATAGAAACAGCACATTTAGATTAACAAAACATTTTAAATCTTTTGAACAAGACAAAAACGTGTGAACTGTATGATAATAGCAATAGGCAGGCTTATTATTAGTTTAGTGTTTTACCTAATGAAATATTAATTACTAAAGTAACATCATCTTGGAAAGAAATAGATCCATCTTCTTCTTTTTTGTTATAGCTTTTCTTTAAATAACGTGAAGAAATGCTAGGTGTTGCAATGTTAGGTGTCTTAAATTGCATGTAACCAGTCCAAACAGTAAAGATTTTATATATTTACAAACATGGAAGTGAATTAGCAGTAGTCAAAGAACATGTGACATTTATAAATTTGAAAGACAATTACTTATGAGGTGACAGCTGCAGCTGACAGAAACAAAGGATCTCTTCATGGTCTAGGAAAGAACTTTAAATCTGGAAACCTTCAGATGTCACAGCTGGTACATCAATGAAAAGGATGCAAAGTGGTCACTACAGTTCAAGTGCAGAGATTAAGCAGAGAATTAGAATAATAGGCAACAACTCTTTAGTTTGAAACACTCTTGAGACAGTTGGAAATAAGAAACAGAGCAGCACTGTAACCAAAAACATCCAAATGAAATTAGATCTTTGCATATCTCTGTAACTTTGCACAGAGCCAAACTAAAATTGAATAAAGCCCAAAGCCCAAATTCAGAATATGCTTAGAAAAAACTTTACCAAATCTGGGTTTAAAATATGGACTGTCAGGCTATTGTGGGATAGAAATACACACACATACACACACACACACACACACACACATATATATAATCTATCATAAGTACATACATATATACATATATATATATATATAAAATCTATCATTTCTATCTATCTATCATCTATCTATCTATCTTTGTATCTATCATGGTAAAAAAAAATTGCCATCTGAACCATTTTATACATAAAATTCAATAATGTTAGATGTATTCACATTGTTGTAAAACAGGCCTCCAAAACGTTTTCATATTGCAAATTTGAAACTCTATACCCATTTAACAGCATCCCTTTTTCCTCTCTTTCCAGCCTCTGGTAACACCTATTCTACTTTCTGTTTCTATGAACTAGACTATATTAGATATATCTCACATGTGGTATCATACGGTATTTGTTTTCTTGCAACTGGCCTATTTCATTTAGCATAATGTCCCCAAGGTTCATCCACATTGTAGTATATGACAGGATTACCTCTAGTTGTAAAAATAATATTCCATTATATGTGTATACCACATTTTGTTTGTACATTCCTCTATTAATGGGCATTTGGGTCACTTCTATGTCTCTGCTATTGTGAGTGGTGTTACTATGAACATGGAAGTACAGATATCCCTTTGACACCCTGCTATCAGTTCTTCTGGTTATAACCCAGAAGTGGAATTATTAGATAATATGGTACTTTCATTTTTCATTTTTTGAGGAAGGTCCATCCTGTTTGTCGTAACAGTTGGGTTACGAGAAAGGGATCTCAATTCAGATCCTAAGAGAGGATTCTCAGACCTTGCACAAGAATGAATTTGTGGGCAAGACCATAGATTAAAGTAAAAGCAAATTTATTAGTGAAATAAAGCAAAGAAAGAATGGTTGGCTACTCCATACTCAGAGCAGTGGCATTGGCTGCTCTCCTGTATAGTTACAATTATTTCTTGATTACATGTTGAGCAAGGGGTGGATTAATAATGAGTTTTCTGGGAAAGGGGTAGACAATTCCTGGACTTGAGAGTTTGTTTCCTTTTTAGACCATATGGGGTAATTTCCTGACATTGCCATGACATTTGTAAACTGTCTTGGCACTGGTGGGAGTGTCTATTATTAACATGCTAATCCATTATAATTAGCATGTAATGAGCAGTGAGAACAACCAGAGGTCACTTTTGTTATCATCTTGATTTTGATGGGTTTTGACCAGTTTCTTTGCTGCACTCTGTTTTATGATCTTTATGGTCCTATGTTCAGCAAGGTCTTTTTGACCGGTGTCTTGTGCTGATCTCCTGTCTCATCCTCTGACCAAGAATGCCTAACCTCCTGGGAATGCAGCTAAGTATGTCTAAGCCTTTTTTTACCCAGTCCCTATTCAATATGAAGTTACTTGGATTTCAAGGCTTCTGACATTTGCACCATTTTACAATCCCAGAAGCAGTGCACAGGATTCTAATTTCTTCATATCGTTGTCAATACTTGTTATTTCCTGTGTTTTTGATAGTAGTTATTCTAGAGTGTGTCAGGCTATATTTTACAGTGGTTTTGCTTTGCATTTCTCTGATGATGAGTAATGTTGAGCATCATTTCAAATGCTTGCTGACAATTTGTATATAATCTTTGGAGAATGGTCTGTTCATCATGTGCTCATTTTTAAATTAGTTTATTTTAATTTTGTTAAGTTGTAGGAGTTCTTTATCAGATATACGATTTGAAGATATTTCTGTCATCCACAGGTTGCATTTTCCCTTATTAATTGTGTTGTTTGACACAAAAGTTTTAAAGTTTGATGCGATAGCATCTAATTTTGCTTTCATTCCCTATGCTTTTGGTGTCATATTTAAGAAATCATTGCCAAGTTCAGTGTCATGAAGTTTCTCCCCTATGTTTTCTTCTAGAAGTTTTATAGTTTGAGATCTCTAATAAAGTTTGAATTAATTTCTGTATATGTATAATATAAGGTTTCAACTTTATTCTTTTGCGTATAGGCATCCAGATTTTGCAACACAATTTTTGAAGAGACAGTTTGTTTTCCCATGCAGTAGTCTTGGCACTCTTGTTAAAGATCATTTGATTATATATGCTTGGGTTTATTTTTGGGTTCTCTATTCTATTTGATCGATCTATGTGTCTGTCTTAACATAAATTTAACACTATTTTGTTTACTAAATCCATATTAGTCAGAGTTCTCCAGAGAAACAGAACCAATAAGCAATCTAAGTGTATATAATTATTACGAGAAATTGGTGTTAGATACAGTGAATTCCTCTTCAAAGTTTCAGCCTGTTTCGCTTCCTTGTTCTTTGTTTTTCAAAGCCTAACTTCCTTGTTCTTTGTACCTCCCTGCTATTGCAAACCGGCCTCTCCTGCCTGTGCCATGCCTTGACGTGCCTAGACTTATCTCATATCGTAACAAACAGCCTCTCCCTTCCCGCCAAAACTGCTTTACCCACCACTATAGATCCCACCCCTGCTCTATTTGAAGTAGCCGATTGGAATCAGATTAATTGTGCATTGTGACTCCAGCCAATGGGGCAGGACACAGAAGCAGGGACTAACTGCATTAGGGATGAAAACCCCTTTCCTCTTTTGTTCAGTGTGCTCTTGTGGTGACCAGACTTATGAGTAGTAAGCACTCTTCTGCAGAAGTAAATATGCTTTGCTAAGAAACTTCTGTTCAAGTGCTCATTTTCTTCCTGACTCGGAGCTCTTATTTCCAACAATGTGGGGGCTTGTCCAGGATTCCCCTTCTCTTCCAGGAGAGATCCCCGATCATCTCTTGTGAGGAGACATGTCCCACTTCCTCGTTGCAGTGGCCTCAGGGGCAAGGGGATTGAGAATTCCCCCAGAGTAACGAATACATCCCAACTCTCAGCAATGTGGGCGGAAGGATTCTCATACATCCCTGTGACCAAGTAACTCTGCACAGACCAAGGTAAGAGACATCCTGGGGGCGACAAAGTACTTTCTTAGTGGTCGGGATATTTTGGAGGTTGAAAATGCGTGAATGAAATTCAAGCACATTGAGTGCTGAGTGAGTGAGTCCAATCTGTGCTTCTGTGGTCACCTCATACATCTAATGGCAGCTCTTCTGTAAAGGAATCTGGGTCAGGGGCTTATACTGAACCTGCCAATGCTAAGAGGGACCTAAATTCCCTCTGGGGAAGCAGCCAGAGAGGGTGAAGTGAAAGGCGAAGAGTGCAAGAGACCTTGAATAGGTGGGGTTAAGTCTTTAGAGAAGGGAAGGCAAGAAATCTGTAATATGAGGGATTGAGCCTTACCCCAGACCTCCAAGGTAGAAAAGGCAAGAAATCTCTGATATGAGAGATTGAGCTGACCAGCACCCAAAATGGGAAATAACTCAGGTAAGCTAGGGAGTAAAATGGATAAAGCTAATAGCAATGATATTCCCCTTGATAGTCCCCTAGATCTTATGTTAAAATATTGAAAAGATAATGAAAAGACTAAGAATAAGAAAAAGCAACAAATGATAAAATATTGCTGTTTTATTTGGACCTAAGAACCCATCCTCAAATCCTGTCTTCTGGCCAAAGTTTGGGTCAAATGAGGATGTGACATGTCAGCTTTTAATTCAATATGTGAATAATAAAAGTCCAGTCTCTCAAGAAAAGCTAGACTATGCTCTTTGTTGGAGACAAGGACCTGTCCTCCTTCTTCCTTTAAAGACACCCTGGGAAGAACCTGATCTAGCACCTCTGAAAGATAAGCTAGTTCCCATGCCTAAAATCTCCAATGCCTGGAATCCCCTGTATCACCTTCCTCTGCTCAGTACCCCCAACTTTCCTCCTCAAGCAGCTGCTGCCAACCCAGACCCTGCTTCAAATCCTTCCCTAGCTCACAATAAATCTGTAGATTACTTTGGGTACTATTGCATCTAAACAAAATTAAGTATTCCAATCCATGAAAATGGGATAGTTTCCATTTGTTTGTGTCTTATTAAAGTTTTCATAGCAATTTTTGTAGTTTTTCATTGTATAAATATTTCACTTTAGTTAATCCCTAAGTAATTTATTATTTTTAATGCTATTACAAATATAATTGCTTTAAATTTTATTTCTGTATTGTTTATTGTTAGATATGGAAAGACAACTAATTTTCGACTGCTGATTTGTTTTTTGCAATGTTGCTAAATTCATATATTAGTTCTAGCAGCTTTGTGTGTATGAGTGTTTGTTTGTAATCTTTACAATTTTCTGTAAGATCATATCATCTGTAAGCAGAGAAAATTTTACTTCTTCCTTTGCAAATTGAATGACTGTATCTGTTTCCTTTCTAATTGCTCTGGCTAGGACTTCCAATACTATGCTGAACAGAAGTAGTGACAGTAGGCATCTTTGCCTCATTTCCGATCTTAGAGAAAAAGATTTCAGTCTTTCACCATTGAGTATAATGTTAGCTGTTTGCCTTTTATAAATGGCCTTCAGTTTGTTAAAGAAATTTTCTTCTATTTCTAGTGTATTCAGTGTTTTTATAATGAAAGAGTTTTTAATTCTGTCAAATGCTTTTTCTGCATTAATTGAAATAATCGTGTAGGTTTTTACCTTTGTCTTATTAATGAGGTATATTACCTTGATTGATTTATTTGGACTGTTAGACAACATCCTTGTATTCAAGGTATAAATCCCCGGTGATTGTGGTCTATAATCTTTTTCATGTGCTGTTGAATTCAATTTGCTGGTGTCTTGTTGAGCATTTTTGCCTCAATATTTTTCCAAGATATTGGTCTTTAGTTTCCTTTTTTTCTAGTGTGATTATCTAGCTTTGCTATTAAGGTAAAGCTGATCTCATAGAATGAGCTTGCAAGTATCCTTTATTCTTCAATTTATTGGAAAAGTTTCCAGAAGACTGGTGTTAATTCTTTAAAAGTTTAGAAGTAGAGTTCTTCAGTGAAAAGATCTCACTCTGATTTTTTTTTTTTTTTTTTTTTGGGAGAGTTTCTTGATTACCGTTCCAATTTCCTTACACATTATTGGTCTATTCAGACTTCCTATTTCTTGATAATTCAGTTTTGATAGGTTGTGTGTTTCTAGGAATTTGTCTATTTCTTCTAGGTTATTCAACTTGTTGGCATATAATTGTTCACTGTACCCTCTCATAATTCTTTTTAATATCTGTAAAATCTGTAGTAACAGCCTCTTTCATTTCTGATTTTGAGTAGTTGAGTCTTCACTCTTTTTTTCTTAATCTAAGAATTTTTCAGTTTGCTGATCTTTAAAAATTATTATTGTTTTATTATTTTTATTGTTTATTCTGTTTATCTTTGCTATAATATATTATTTTCTCTTCTGCTGGCTTTTAGGTTTAGTTTGTTGTTATTTTTCTAGTTTCCTGATTTGTAAAACTAGTTCTTTGATTTGAGGTTTTTCTTATTT
Organism: Cacajao melanocephalus; assembly: GCA_963573385.1. Classification (NCBI taxonomy): domain Eukaryota; kingdom Metazoa; phylum Chordata; class Mammalia; order Primates; family Pitheciidae; genus Cacajao; species Cacajao melanocephalus. The sequence continues at coordinate 11,080 of CAUYLG010059995.1, forward strand.
TTCATGTGTGTAATTATAACTATGTGTCCTATATCCCATCAGTATTGGTATGTTGTGCTTTTATTTTAATTTTAATTTTTCTCAAGGTATTTTCTAATTTCTGTTGTAATTTCTTTGACTCATTGGTGTTTAAGAGGGTATTGATTAATTTTTGCATACTTGTGAATTTTTCAGTTTTCCTTGCACTTTCATTTTGCTCCTGATTTCTTGTGCTGTGATGTTTAGTTTCGTAATATTGTGATCAGATAAGATACTTTGCATAATTTCAATCTTGAATTGGTAAGAATTGTTTTCTGTCCTACCGTGTGATTTATCCTACAGAATGCTTCATGTCCACTTGAGAAGAAAGTATATTCTATTGTTGTTGTGGAGTATTCTTTATATGTCTGTTAGGTCCAGTGGTTTATAGTATTGTTCAAGTCCTCTATTTCATTATTGATATTTTGTCTAGTGTTTTATTTGATTATTGAATGAAAGATTTTGAAGTCTCCTACTATTATTGTGCTGTTGTCTATTTCTCTTTTGAATTCTATCAAAGTATGCTTTATATGTTATTTAAAATTTATTTATTATACTTTAAGTTCTGGGGTACATATGCAGAATGTGCAGGTTTGTTACATAGGTACACACATGCTATGGTGGTTTGCTGCATCCATCATCCCGTCATCTACATTAGATATCACTCCTAATGCTATCCGTTACCAATGCTCTCATTCCCTGCTATCCCTCCCCTAGCTCCCCACCCCCAACAGGCCCCAGTGTGTGATATTCCCCTCCCTGTGTCTGTGTGTTCTCATTGTTCAACACACACTTATGAGTGAGAACATGTGGTGTTTGGTTTTCTGTCTTTGTGTCAGTTTGCTGAGAATGATGGTTTTCAGTTCATCCATATCCCTGCAAAGGACATGAACTCATCCTTTTTTATGGCTGCATAGTATTCTATGGTGTATATGTGTCATATTTTCTTTATCCAGTCTATCATTGATGGGCATTTGGGTTGAATTCAAGTCTTTGCTATTGTGAACAGTGCTGCAGTAAACATATGTGTGCATATGTCTTTATAATAGAATGATTTATAATCCTTTGGATATATACCTAGTAATTACTGGGTCAAATGGTATTTCTATTTCTAGATGCTTGAGGAATTGCCACACTGTATACACACACACACACACACACACACACACACATGTATTTATATTTACATACATACATATATATATGAATTTATTAAGTATTAACTCAAATGATCACAAGGATCCATAGTAAGCCACCTGTAGACTGAGGAACAAGAAAAAGAGAGCCAGTCTGTGTTCCACAACTGAAGAATTTAAGAGTCCAATGTTCGAGAGGAGGCAGATCTGTCTATCTATCTATCTATCTATCTATCCATCCTATCTCTCTCTATATATGTCTCCTTTCACTTGAATTTCTTCTTTATTTTACAGTGGCCTGGGTGATTCTCAATCGCTCTCTGGAGTTCTCACAAATATATTTTCGTCTGTATATTATTGCTAATTCTGTGTCCCTGTGGCAGAAAGAGGTCCTGTAGCTTGCTAGTCTTCTACCTTGCTGACATCACTTCAGAGCTAGAATTTTGAACATCATTTACCAAGAACAAAGAAGATAGTTATCTTGTCCTGTTTAGGTTACTCTAGTGAAATTTAATCTAGAACATTACATTTATTTTAGGATAATACATAGTAAGTACAGTACATACTAAGGCCTACAGAGAATAACTAGACCATGTTTAGATCAGAGAATGCAAAATTCTAAAAGAGCTAAAAATTATATTATGTTAAAGCAGAGAAAAAAGCTTGGAACATCAATAGAAATCATAAGGTGATGGCTTATTAAGATTTATAACTAGTAACTAGTACATACCAGGGGCTCAACAAGTATTATTCTAAAAAATCATAATATTATGGATTAGTTATATATAATATTATCTACAACCAGTTGACATAATGTGTCTGTTCCATTGCCACAAATCAGCATTTGTGCATCAGTGAGTAAGTCAATGTGGTTACCTGATTTTATATCTAAGGATACTAAGAAAGCAGAGATGGTGAGCATGTTTCCTGTGAATAGTAAATAAAAAGAAGAATTTAGAATTTGCAATTAGATAGGATGTTTTGAAACTTGTAGGGAATTCATGAGCTCCACACTCTGGGTACCAGAATGTAGGGATCCATGATCCCTACGTTGGGCACCAGAATGTAGGGAGCCAGCCCTACATCACCCATGGGTACCCCGAGTTTGGTGGTGACAAAGGAATGAGAAAAAGACAGATTAAGAGAGACAGTGGGACCAGGAGTCCATCACTTATTACTCTGAAGGAGGCAGTGAAGGCTCCGAGCTCTGATCATCCACACTATTTATTGGTTACAATCACTTTGATCTATAGGGTAAGGGTGGAGTGATGGTGGAGTGAATCAGTGAGCCGGAAGTGAATCAGTGAGTCAGAACTAGTGTGTCATCCTAAGGATTGACGAAAGGGGCAGTTTAGGAGTTTCACAAAACAAGAACATGTGGTTACCTTTAACTTATTATCTATGTACAGCTGGTGGAACTCGGGCCTTACAAGGAGACTACAAGTCTGGCTATGTCATAATGCTACAAAGGGATTTTACATCCTTGAGCACAATGTTTATGGTAACAGAGCCTAGGTCACCCTTCACTGGAACATGAGGCATGGAGAGGCCTTCCTCCTCAGAGGCCTCCTGTGGCCTTCTGCAGTTTGTTGTTTCTTGTTTATGTTACTCATAACCAATTTATGCAGGCACTCTGTAAGCCCTTCCTCCTTTGTTGCTTTTCCCAGCAAAGAAACTAATTTCATTCTGCTAAATAGACCTAAGCACATCCTCCTGATATCTTTCATTTATTAAAACATAAAATTTGTTAATCACGTGGTACTGAAAAGTTGAGAAACTAGGATGTAATATATAGTTATTTTTGTTTTATATCACAGAATAAGACAAAAATTACAAATTAGTGTTTTTTCTTTTCAAAGATCCTGAACTAGCATACCAGTAAATAGATGCCTTAGAAATGATAGAGACATGGAAAATGCTTTATTATATTTTAAAACTGCTAGTATTCTTATGAGGTATTTGATGGGGAAAAACTCTATTAAATGTTTTCTATTGAGCTGTTCAATTTTACTATTGAGAATCTAGATAAACCATATTGAAAACATGTCCTAGTGGTCAATAATATCTAATTTTTATATTATAAATTGGAATGGCAATTATGTTTACCACTAATTGAGGTCCCATTACACTTTAGATATTCAATCAGTCAAATTATATGTGCTATTATTTTCTTGTATATTTATTTTTATGTGTGTATTTATTTTATTTGCTCAACAAGTATTTTTCAAGGGCAAATAGCTGAGAAAGGTTTTATGTTCACACAGTGCTTACCATTAGTGAAGAAAATATTAAACAATTACAAGATGCCTTCTCAGTACCCCTAGTAACTACGTGCTATTGTCCCCATCTTAACAAATGAGAAAAATAAAGCCAAGTAATTTGAACAAGAGTTCATTATTAATTAGTGCTATAATTTAGATTCAAATTCAAAGATATGTGAATCTCAGGTTAAACTCTTTCCAATTTATAAACTATTTTTGAAAATGTTTGTTATGACTTTCAAAAGCTACCAGTTTTTCTAATAAAGGGAAACTATTTAGAGTGATTCAAGGTGCCAGATTAAAATATTTCAGTAATTCACAGATGTAAAGACAATGATAATTTTAAAATAAAAGTATGAATTAAATTTTGATTTAATAATTAAATACTGTAGCTCTTTCTATAAACTATATGCTTTAACATATTGAAACATACATCTGAATATCAAATGTTAACCTTCTATAAATACTTCAAATTTTATGAATTCCAGATGATACAATACTATTAATTCCAGATAATAGACTAGAAACACATACTATTTTATGTACACACACACACACACACACACACACACACACACACACACATATAGTTGTATTTCACATAATCTCAATAATAGTTTGTCTCAAAAATGCTTTACAATGTCCAATGATCTAATTTAATGTTCATGGCAACTTTATTTATGTTTTTCAGTAGAAAGTCTGGAGACTTAAGTGACTTAAAGAAGGTAAATTGAATTCGTAGAATATTTGCTCTTATAAATATACTATTTACAAATTCAATCTTGACTCATTCATTTACTGATTAATCTATACATGATTATTTAATGAGACATATGTAGCAGTAAGGACTCACAGTGTTTCTCCTGCACGAGAATATAGGGTAAGAAGAAGACAATAGCCAAGTGAAAAAACAAACCAGGATTTTTCAAAGTGGTATAAAGTAGTATAAAAGAAAAGAGTAGAGTAATAAGATAGATACTGAGAGGTTCAGGTAGGAAGGTTGACATCCTTATAGACACACTTGTCAAGGATGATGCCTTTAAAGAATAATATTTTACTTTAGAAATAAAGAGTGAGAAGGAGAAAGTAATCTCTATAGCTGGGCAAAACTATTCTATGCAGAATAAATAGGAAGGTCAAAATTCCTGAAGTAGAAAACAGTTGAACCAGTGTAATTTACAGAAAGAGTCTGGTTCTATAAGAAAGAGATACAAAGAAAGCTGAATTCTAATAGATAACGGATAGGGCAGAGAGAGAAAAGGTAGGAAAGACATTTATGAGGCAGTCTTGTGAGTAGTTGGATATAGGGGAAGAGTTTAATGAAATCTACAATTGTGCTGGGATGGACCCTTCAATTTTAATCAGTGTATTGGAATGGACTTAGATCCCTTCTGACTAGGAATGAAAACTCTAATGATTTATCTTCCAACTATGTAAAATTGTAGTTATTTCTCTCATTTTTATTACAATCAGATTCAACTAGATTATAAAAATACATATAGTACAAGAGACAGGTGAATTGATTTGCATGAGCATGTGAGTATATGTGTGTTTGAATCCTTATTATCTTATCGCTTTAGGACAAGGCAAATTACTTTAAATACTTTTCAATAAAATTTATAGAATAATATGTTCTGTCTCTACACAGCAGCAAGTGTCATGGCTTCATTTAAAAAACCACATTTCTTATATTTAAATATTTTTTTCTTAACTAAACTTATGAATTAAAATCAGACACAGTACACTAAGACAACACAAGCACTTTATGAATTAAATATATATTCTTCATATGTTTTGCCTATAGAAGCAAGATCATGACAGATGATACAGAGTGTTCAATCAAGCTGATGAATTTCACTATAAGAATAGTCCTCAGACTACTTGAATTCAGAACTCACACTCTTAAAAAATAAATACTCAATATATTTTGTGTATGTCACTTATATCTATAAATACTTATTACATATTAGGACTCTGAATTTTAAAAATATCTATTTGCTAACTTATTTGGGGAGTAACAATAATAAACTCATAATACATTAACCTAAATAAAATTTTTATTTTAAAAATCTATGTTTTCCAAACCAAAACAACATTTTAGAGAAGACTGGCACTGTTTATATATCTTCAAATCTTGTTAAAATCTTTTAAAATAGATTTTTCACATCTATTTCTACATTGAATCTATTGTCACATATTGTGCGGAAATCTGTGTGAAAGAAATCACACAGAAAAATAGTTGGATAAGAGAGTACTATTTTAATAGTCTTTTAGATAACTGCGAATATTACTTTTTGGCATGACACCAAAACCAACCTGTAGTTTCTTAAAGGTTAGTTGCAGTGTGGAATCTGAAACTGTCCCAATAAACTTTTCTTATTCTGTCTCATTAAAATCCACTGGTTTATCGTATACTTTAAATGTATCTTTACCCATGAATTATGCTATACTATCATGCACTGGTTATTTGGAAAATAATGGTTGACTGAGTTTTGCAGAGCCCTCAAATGTTGACAGATTTCTTTATATGATATTTTTAAAACAACATTAATGGTATCTCCTGTCTTATCAGAAAAGTCATTACAAATTTGGAAACTGTCAGGCACTGAGTTTTACACACCATTACTTTTGCTCTGTCAGTGAAAATAAGAACAAGTAAAAAAGGCAAATAACATCTTAGTATTATTAATAAAATAGTTTTGACATTGCAGATCCCCTGAAAGTGTCTCGAAGATCCCCATGGCTCTGCAGAGCACATTTTGATAAGTGCTGCTCTATGTCACAGGGCAAGATAAGCTTAGATTTTATTTTTAGAGCATTTTGAGGCTTTTAAAGAATTTTAAGCGGAGGAGTAATATGATCTTGTTTAAAAATTTAAAAATAGTCATTTTGGCTACTATCTGGAAAAGGTCTTTTTGGGAGTAAGAAGGAAAATAGGAGAGAGACAAATTAGAAGGAATCATAAGTAATATATGAAAAGAGTTAATGGTGACTTGGAATAGAATGGTAACAGTGGAAATGGAGGAAAAATGACAGAAAGTTTTGAAGATAGAACCATGGTCTTGTCAATAGATTTAAATCTGAAATACATTAAACTATGGTGATAGTTACTTATAGAAGAGGCTTAGGAGAGGAATAAAATGTTTTGAATAACCACTGAAAGTCTTTTTTTATGTAATATTAATTAGAAAAATACTTCATTAACTGTGTTGAAGGGAAAATAGTATCTTCTAAATATTGTTCTTGTATTCTGCAACCTCACTAAACACTCTGCATTAATGTTAGTAGCTTTTTAATGGATTTTAAGGAATTTTTATATTCAAAATAATGTTTGAAGATACAGACAATTATATGTCATCTTTTTGACTATGTCTTTTTACTACTTCCCTTATCTCACTGGCAAGGGGAAAGCCATCTCTCTGTATGTTTTGCTTTTTGTTGATGCATAGCTATTTTGAAATATACAATTCATTGTTGTTGACTATAGTCACTCTACTCTGCTATCAAACATTAGAATTTATTTTCTATCTAATGTGTGTTTATACTCTTGGCTATTGTGGATAGTGCTGCAATAAAGAGAGATATGTAGGCATTTCTTTGATATACTAATTCCTTTTCCTTTGGATAAGTACCCACTAGTGAGATAGCTGGACCATATGATAATTCTATTTTTATTTTTTGAGAATTATCCATACTGTTTTCCATAGTGACAGAACTAATTTACATGCCTACCAATAGTGCGTGAGAGTCCCCTTTTCTCTGCATCCTCATCAGCATCTGATATTTTTGTCTTTTTGATAATAGCTCTTCTAACTGGAGTAAGATGTTATTTCATTATGGTTTTGACTTGGATTTCTCTGATGATTAGTTATGTTGAACATTTTTTAATATATCTGTTAGCCTCTTATATGTCTTCTTTTGAAGAATGTATATGTATGTCCTTTGCCAACTTTTTAATGGGATTATGATTATTATTACTATTGAGATGTCTGAGTTACTTGTATATTCTGGATATTAGTTCCTTATCAGATGAATAGTTTGCAATTCTTTTCTTGCATTCAAGAGATTGTCTCTTCACTTTGTTGATTGTCAATTTTTGCTATGCAGTTTTCTAGCTTAATATAATCCCATTTGTCTCTTTTTGTTTTTGTTCCCTGTACTTTTGAGGTCTTAACCATAAAATCTTTGCCTAGACCTATGTCTTGGAGTGTTTATAATATTTTCTTATTTTACAGTTTCAGGTCTTACATTTAAGTCTTTGATACATCTTGGGTTGACTGTTGTATATGGTAAGATATAGGGGTCCAGTTTCATCTTTCTGCATATGGATATCCAGTTTCCCAGCATTATTTATTGAAGAAGATATCCTTTCCCCAAATTATGTTCTTGATGCCTTTGCCAAAAATCAGTTGGCAGTAAATAAGAGGATTTATTTCTGGGTTCTCTATTCTGTTGCATTGGTCTATATGATTGTTTTTATATCAATACCATGATGTTTTGGGTATTACAACTTTGCAATACGTTTTGAAGACAGGAAGTGTGATGCTTCCAGCTTTGTTTTTTTGCTCACGATTGCTTTGGCTATTTGGGATTTTTTTGATTCCATACAAATTTTAGGATTGTTTGTCCTATTTCTTTGAAAAGAGATTTGGTATTTTGATAATATTTGCATTGACTATGGATTACTTTGAGTAGTATAATTATTTTAATGACATTAATTCTTTCAGTCTGTGAGTATGGGATGTCTTTTTATTTGTTTGTCTCCCCTTTAATTTCTTTTATCAGTGCTTTGTAGTTTTTCTCATAGAGTTCTTTCACCTGGTTGGCTAAATTTATTTATAAATATTTATAAATATTTTTAATCTATTATAAATGAGCTAGCCTTCTTCTTTCTCAGCTAGTTCATCACTGGTGTATATAAATAAGCATTACTGATTTTCATGTTTACTTTTATCCTGTAACTTTACTGAGTTTATTTATATCTAAGAGCTTTTTGGTGGAGTCTTTATGTTCTTCTAGATATAAAATCATATCATCTGCAAAGAGAAATAACTTGACTTCCTCTTTTCGAATTTAGACGTCTTTTATTTCTTTCTCTTGGCTAATTGCTCTACATAGGACAACCAGAGGATTCCTATCTTGAATAGGAGTGATGAAAGTAGAAATCCTGTTCTATTTCAGTTATTAGAGGGAAGGCTTTCAGCTTTTTCCCATTCAGTATTATGTTAACTGTGGGTTTGTCATATATGATGTTTATTACATTGAGATATGTTCCTTCAATGCCTAGTTTGTTGAAATTTTTTATCATGAAGGAATTTTGAATTTTATAAAATGCTTTTTCTATATCTATTAAAATGATCATATTGTTTTTGTCTTTCATACTGTTGATATGATATATCGCAGTTATTGGTTTGTATATGTTGAACCACCCTTGCATTTCTAGGAGAAATTCTACTTGATCACAGTGTATTATCTTTTTGATATGTTGTTGTATTCAGTTTGCTAGTATATTATTGAGAATTATTGCATATATGTTCATCAGGTGTTTTGGCCTATTTTCTTTCTCTTGTGTTTTAGATGGTATTGGTGTTACAGTAATGTTGGTCTCATAGAATAAGTTAGTGAGAATGCTGTCCTGTTTAGTTTTCTGGACTATTTTGAGAAGAATTTGTTTTTAGTTCTTTGAAAGGTAGAATTTAACAGTGAAGCCATCCAGTCTCGAACTTTTCTTTGTGTATAATTTTTTTTATTACTGATTCAATATAATTACCTGTTATTGGTCTGTTTAGGTTTTCTATTTCTTCCTGACTCAATCTTGGTAGGTGGTATGTGGCTATGGAATTTATTTCCAGTAGGTTTTCCAGTTTGTTATTATATAGTTATTTACAATAATCTCTGATGGCCTTTTATTATTCCTTTTTTTTTTTTTTTTTTTTTTTGAGATGGAGTCTTGCTCTGTCACCCAGGCTGAATTGCAGCGGTGCAATCTCAGCTCACTGCAACCTCCACCTCCTGGGTTCAGGTGATTCTCCTGCCTCAGCCTCCCGAGTAGCTGGGAATACAGGTGCCCACCACCACGCCTGGCTAATTTCTTGTATTTTTAGTAGAGATGCAGTTTCACCATGTTAGCCAGTATAGTCTCCATCTCCTGACCTCGTGATCCACCCACCTTGGCCTCTCAGAGAACTCGGATAACAGGCGTGAGCCACCACACTCAGCCAGCCTTTTGTATTTCTGTGTTACCTTTGTAATGTCTCCTTTTTCATTTCTGATTATGTTTATTTGGGTCTACTCTCCTTTTTTCTTTGTTAGTCTGGCTAGTACTTTACTGACTTTATGTTTTCAAGAAAAAGCAACTTTTCATTTTGTTGATAATTTATATATTTTTATTTTATTTAGCTCTCTGATCTTTATTATATCTTACTTTCTACTAATTTTGGATTTTTTCTTGCTTTTCTAGTTTCTTGAGGTGCATTGTTATTCCTATTTGAAATATTTCTACTTTTTTGATGTAAGCATTTGTTGCTTTTCTTTTAGCAATGACTTTGTTGTATCTTATAGGTTTTATGTTTTGTTTATTTTCAGTTGTTTCCAGAATTGTTTTTTATTCCATGCTTAATTTCTGTCTTGACCCAGTGATCATTTGGGACTATGCTATTTAATATCCATGATTGTGTACAGTTTCCCAAGTTCCTCTTGTTATTAGTTTTTAGTTTTATTCCATTGTGGTCTGAAAAGATATTTGACATGATTTTGATTTCTTTTCAACTTGTTGAGAAATGTTTTGTGTCCTAACATATGGTCTATCCTGGAGAACTCTCAAGTGCTAATTAGAAAAATGTGTGTTCTGTAGCTGTTAAATGAAATATTCTGTAAATATCTCTTAGGTCCATTTGGTCTAATGTCCAATTTATGTCCAGTATTTCTTTGTTAATTTTCTGACTAGATGATCTGTCTAATGCTGAGACTGAAGGCTGACATCTGCAACCATTATCATATTGAAGTCTATCTCTCCTTTAACATTTACTATTGTTAGCTTTATATACCTGGGTGTTTTCCAGTGTTGGGAGCACATATGTTTAGAATGGTTACATCCTCTTGCTGAATTGATCCATTTAATAAAGCTATTAAATAAAGGCTTTCTTTGCCTCTTTTTATAGTTTTTAACTTAAAGTTTGCTTTATCTCAGAAAAGTATATCTACTCTGACTTGATTTTGATTTTTGTTTGTATGGAATTTTTTATATCCCTTTACTTTCAATCTGTATGTATCTTTACATGTGAGGTGAGTTTCCTGTAGGCATCATATAGTTAGGTCATTTTTTTATTCATTCAGCCACTCTGTGTCTTTCAAGTAGAAAGGTTAATCCATTACATTTAAGGTTATCATTGATATGTGAAGACTTATTCCTATCATTTTATTAGGAATTGATTTCTGATATTAAAATGATTAATATCATTATTTTAATTGACTTCTAGTTGTTTTGTATATTTTCTGTTTCTTTTTCTCTCTCTTATTATCATCGTCGTTTGGTGATTTACTGATTGGTAACATTTGATTTCTTTCTTTTCCTTATCTGTGTGTTTGCTTTATTAGCAGATTTTGCACTTTCATGTATTTTCATTGTAGCTATCATCTTTTTGCTTCCAGGTATGGGACTCCCTTAAGCACTTTTAGTACAGCTGGTCTACTGGTCATAAATACTTTCCACTTTTGCTTGTCTGGTAAAAACTTCATTTCTTGTTCATTTATAAAATATAACATTACTGGGTATATGATTAATTATGGCAGTTTGTTTCTTTCAGCACTTTGCATATATGATCCTATTTTTTTTCTACTAACCTATAAGGTTTTTGGTGAGAAGTCCATTCTTAGTCTCATGGGGGTTCTGTCATAAGTGACAGGTTACTTTTCTTTTGGTATTTATGGAATGCTCTATTTGTCCTTGAATTTATTCGACTATAATGTGCCCTGTAGAAGACCTTTTTGATTGGATCTGTTTAGAAATCTCTAACCTTCCAATATATGGATGTCTAAATCTTCTGTTGGACTTCGGAAGTTTTCAGCTATTATTTTATTAAGTAGGGGTTTTTAAATCTTTTTTGCTTTGTCTCCACTCTCTGAGATACCAGAAAATTTTAAAAATTTGGTAATTTTGTGATGTTCCATATGTCATGTAGGCTTTGTTTATTCTTTTAAATTCTTTTTTCTTTATTTCTGTTTGGCTGGATTATTTCAAAAGACCTGTCTTCAATTTCTGAATTTCTTTTTCCTGCTTGATCTAGTCTATTGTTGGAGCTTTTAAGTGTATTTTGTATTTTATTTAATAAATTATTTAGTTACAAAATTTTCTTGGGGGGGGTTCTATCTTTTTGATAAATTTCTCATTTATATCCCAAATTGTTCTGATTTATTTATACTGTTTTTTCTATATTCTCTTTTATCTTACCAAGCTTCTTTGATATCATTATTTTAAGTTCCTTTTCTTGGGCTTTATAAATCTCTTTTTCATTGGAGTCTGTTGCTGCTAGAGAATTATTGTTTTCCTTTGGAGGTGTCATATTGTCTTGCTGTTTTACATTTCTTGTGTCATGTTAATACAAGACATGTTGATGCATCTGGTGTAACAGTTCCTTCTTCCATTTTTTTTTTTTTTTATAGTGGAGAACTTTTTCCTGTAGATGTATTTATGCTATTGGTTTGAAAGAGTGCTTTGGCTTTGATTCATGGCACATGCAGTAATTTAATCTCTGCATTATTTCTTCAGCTCTAAACAATGTCAGTGGTGTTCGATTTTCTTGGTGGTGTGGGGTGTTTTTGTAGTGGAGGCTGTGGTAAATTTTTGATGGAGGCAGTAACTAGATCTGCATACACTATATCTTTGGGTCCCAGTGGTGGCAGTGGTAGGCTGAGCATGCCTGTCCCCAGGGTGGCCTGTGCTGGCACCAGTGTTATTGGTCCCAGGTGGGCTGATTCTTGTCTTCCAGGTAGCTTATTCAGGTGCCAGTGGCACACCTGGTGGGTGGGCACATTTTCTGGCCAATGGGAAGACAGCATAGCATGAGCAATGGCAGTAGCAATGGCAAGACAGGCCTCTGGCTCTCAAGTGGTCCATGCTGGTGTTTGTGGTAGCTGTAATGGGTTGAGCAGGCCAGTATCCAGGCCCACCAGTGACATGTGAGGGTGTGTACTAGCTGTGGTGGTAGTGGCAGGTTGGGTGGGCCCAAATTCAGCCCCCCAGGAGGAGTGCTAAGGGAAAACTGTGGCAGACTCAACTGGGCAGTTCCCAGGCCCCTAGATGCCATGACTGGGGCCTGACTGGGGCAATACTGGGCTGGGTAGACCTTTCCTTTGGCCCTCTGATGGTGCATGCAGACGGTGTCTGTGTCAGGCAAGGACAGGATGATATCCCATGCCTCCAGTGGAATGTTCTGGTAGAGACATCAACAGCTGTCTTGCAACCCTGCTACTGAGGAGGATGGGGCTGTTTTTAGCAGCAACAGTCATATGTAGGTGGTCGGGTAGCATGCACTTCACTCACATTTTGGCCCCAGTGGTGGCAGCCCACAGCAGCAGTATCTGTAGGCAGGGGAGTTTGTCCTTGAGGCATGTGAAAATGCATGACTGCTTCACTGTGGGCAGTGGAGTAATGGCCAGTGATTTGTACTTCAGCCCTGGCACCAGTAACTACCTTTGCTGGTGACTTGATGTGGGGAATGTCAGTGGGGCTTCATGGATATGAAGATCCAGGAGCTGTTGGGCCCCCAGGCAGGAGGCAGTATGCTGGGGGCTGGGCTCTCAATCTGGCAACTGCTGTGGCTGCTTAGGACTAGGGGTGTGGGACCCTTTCTGGAACAATGCTATCTTGTAGTCTCCAGATAGCTTCCTTTGTTAGATTTGGGCCTGTTATGGTCTAGGGGCTCTCCTGTGGCTAGGGTTGAAGGAATCTGCAGTAGTCATGTGGGCTTCTGGGATTCTCTCACTTACTGTTTACCTTCGTTGAGAAGCCTACCCAGACTCCTAGCTGATCCTGGCAGAGCAGGATGTCTCATTTACCTCTCCTTCCCCGCTTTAGGTATTCTCTATCACTTCTCTGTTGGATTCCAGTTTTCGCTCTTAGATGATCTGTAATTGTTTACTTGTGATTCTATCTCTTCTTTGTGGAGAAAGCGAGTACCAGATGCCTGTAATCAGCCGTCTTGAAGCTCCTCTCTAGGTAAAACCATCTTACCTGGAATTTTCTGTTAAAACATTTTTAACTCAATTCACTTTTAAAAATAGTTGTAACGCAGTTTGTATCTTTCAAGAAGTTTATGCATTTTATCTAAGATGTGGGATTTATGGGCCTAGCACTGTTTGTACTATTCCTTGGTTATCCATTAAATGCCCATAGGATTTACAGTGATGCCCGCTCTTTTATTTCCTTTATCTGTACTATACATTTATTCAGTTTTTCCTTTGTCATACTGGCTAAGAATGTATCATGTTTACTGATCTTTACAATGAACGAGGTTTTGTTTTTACTAATTTTTAAATTGTTTTTTGTTCTTAGTTATACTAATTTCTACTTTAAAAATTTTTTTTTTTCCTTTTTGCTTTGGGCTAAATTTGCTCCTTTTTTGGGGGGGTTCTTAATATTGGAGGTTTTGTTATTTGGGTGACACATTTCATCTTTTCTATATAAGCAGTTAATAATGTATATTTCCCTTAGTTGCATCCTGTTTATTTTTATTCACTGTGCTTTCATTTTTATTTAATGTAAATATTTTCTAATTTCCCTTGATAGATTCATTTAGATTGATGGGCTATTTAGAAATATGTTGCCCAATTTACCTAGGACTTCCATAACAAATGGTGTGACTTAAACAACAGCATTTTATTTCTTATAGTTCTGGAGGTTGCAAGGCCAAGATAAAGGTGTCAGCAGGTTTAGCTTCTTCTGTGGCTTCTCCCCTTTGTTCGCAGAGGACTGGCTTCTTGCTGTGCTCTTGCATGATCTTTTCTGTGTGCATATGCATGCCTGGTGTCTCTGTCTGTCTTAATCTTCTCTTCTCATAAGGACATCAATCAGATTGAATTAGGACCCACCCTAATGACCTCATTTTAACTTAATTTCCTCCATAAAGGCTCTATCTCCAAATACGGTCACATATTGAAGTATTGGTAGTTGAGGCTTCAACACATGAATTTTTAGAAGACACAATTCAACTCATAACACAAATATTTGGCTATTTTAAATATATATTTCTGTTACTGCTTTTCCAGATATTCTGCAGTGTGATTTAATTTTAAAAATTTTGTTAGTTTATTTTATCCCCAGAATATTCTGTTTCTTAGCTAATGTTCCATGTGTGCTTGAAATAAATGTCTATTCTGCTATGGTTAGGTGGAGTACTCTATAAGTTTATTTTTTTTTTTTTTTACAGAATCTTACTCTGTCACCCAGGCAGGAATGCAGTGGCACAATCTCTGCTCACTGCAACCTCCACCTTCTGGGTTCAAGAGATTCTCCTGCCTCAGCCACCCTCCTGCCTCAAGTAGCTGGGATTATAGGTGTGCGCCACCACGCCCCGGCTAATTTTTGCATTTTTAGTAGAGACAGGGTTTCACCATGTTGGCAAAAATGTTCTTGAACTTTTGACTTCAAGTGATCCGCCTGCTTTGACTTCTCAAAGTGCTGGGATTACAGGTGTGAGCCACTGCACCTGGCCTAAGGTTCATTAGTCCAAGTTGGTTGATAGTGGTATTCAGCTTTTCTATACCTTGGTGATTTTCTGACCATGTGCACTATCATTACTGAGTGAAAAGTGTAAAAGTCTCTGACTGTAATTGTAGAGTTGCCTTTTTTTTTTTACAGTTCTATCAGATTTGGCATCTTATATTTAGAAGCTCTCTTGATAGGTACCTATACATTTAAGACGGTTATAACTTCTTGGAAAGTTAACCTTTTGCTATTACATAACGTTTTCGTTTGTCCCTGGTAATATCATTTGTTTTAAAGTCTCTGATATTGATATACCTTCTCCTGTTGGGTATGGTTTTGGCAGTTGTTATTGACAGGGTTACGTTCAGTGCATCACAAGTGTTCAATTTCTCTGTGTTATTTTATGTTTAGAATGGGGGCTAGTTTTCCAGAGGATTATGTTTAATATCTACTCTACTTTCACCTCGAGGTCTTCCTTTTGTGGACATGCCTCAGAGACTCTCTCCCTGATCTCGAATAGCCTGCTGTTACGTGTCATTCAACATGCTTGTTGGTCTCGTGGTGAGCATGGGAAGAGAATGTTCTTTGCTCTTCTGGTTTCAGTTTATGTGTCAGTCTGAGGCATCCATTGTTTCCCTGGGTGTCTGGTGTAGGGTATTCTCATTTGTCATATCCTGCTCACTATAGTGGTAGACTTCTAACGGTCTGGTTTCAGGGTAAATGTATGCTCCATTGCAAGGGTATAAAACTTATATATATATTTTTTTTTTTCTTTTTTCCTTCCCTTAGCTTCATTTGGTCTTCACAGTGTCCAAAGGGCAACGACGTTGTCTGCTCTTTCCAGGTGGTTGAAGGCTTTTACTTTTTTAGACAGAGAGAGAAGGTGAATTTGGGCAGAGCTTTGTGCTTTTACTGTAGTGACTGATGCTCCCTTCCCCAAGCCTGTATCATGAGAGTTCACTTTCTCAGAACTCTTGTCCTGTCCTTGATCTTTCTTGTATCTAGTGATGTATGTAGAGAAGAGCTGTGAGTGAGGAGTATTTCTTGTGTCTGCAGCTACTAGGGCTTCTATATTTTTATGCTAGCCACTTAAACAATTTGTTTAAAAATAATGTTTTCCCAATTTTATGGTATCCAGCATCGTCTGTCACTAATGAATAAGTGCTCACATTATGTCTCTTCTTTGATACATTTGTATTTCTTTAGATTTGGGTTTGCTTAGTTAACTTTTAACCTCAGCTCTCTGATAAGCATAAGAAAAGCTCCAAACTTGCATTCTTTGCCATTAGTTTTTTATACAGGAGTGATAATCTTTCCAGTTTTCATCTTAAGCAGATGCCAAACATCTCAAAATCTACTCTTAAAAATTCAAAATGGAAAGTTCTATTGAATTTATTTTAAATTTGAAACTATCTTATCCTACTTAGAGTTTAAAAATATGCCTGAGCTACTAAATATAACTTTGGATTTTAACAGATTTTTTATGACATCAAGATGCTAGAAGATGTTTCCTTGATATAAAACTTTTAGGAAAATAATCAAACACATGTTTTATTAACCTCCAATCTTTAGTGTTGTTTTGAAAGATAACCATCACAGAAATGTGTTACAAGTATTCTATTTTTAATCTTTAGAATGCAAAGGTAAATAAGCCTCTTTTTATGTACATACTTTCTTCCTTAAAATAGTTTCAGATAACATTGACTTCCTTTGACATAAACTTTGTAAAATACCAATAGGTTGAGTTGTTTATGCGCTGAAGAACCCTATTATTGAATATAATCCTAGGAAATTTGCCAACTATGACATGAGATGATTTGGTTTACAGGTCATCTTTTAAATCCTCTACATGGAGTTAATAGTCAATCAGCCAATACTTCAAAAGAATGTCCACTTATAATAACATATAACTTACTTTAGTCATTTCCATTATTTCATCTTTGAGTTCTTTCAAGGATCTTATGTAGATTCAGTGCAATTTCAATTACTCCATTGATTTTTTTTTTTCATTTGACTTATAATGCTTATATACATGAGCCTTGAACAATGTGGGAGTTAGGAATCCCAACACTCCATGCTGTCAATAATTCATGTATAACTTTGGCTCTCCAAAAGTTTTTGACTCTTCAAAAACTTAATTACTTATAGTTTAATGTTGATCATAAGCCTTACTGGTAACTGAAACATTCAACACATTTTGAATGTTATATGTATTTTATACTGTATTCTTATAATAAAGGAAACTGGGGAAAAGAAGTCTTATTAAGAAAATCAGAAGGAAGATAAGATATATTTACTATTCATTAAGTAGAAGTGGATCATCATAAAGGTCTTTATCTTTGCTATCTTAATGTCGAATAAGCTGAGAAGAAGGAGAAAGACAAAGGATTAGTCTTGCTATCTTGGGATGGGAGAAGCATAAGAAAATCTGCAAGCAAATGGACTGACATTGTTCAAATTCATATTAAGGGTCAAGTGTATGTTTACCACCAGTTAATTTAATACATTGGTTGCTTACCTCAAAAGAAAATTTGAGCTTGGCTCACTTCATAATATCTTTATCAAATAATGGAAATTAAAATTTCTTTCTTATAGTAGTATTTTTTAAAAGACATAATTATCAACAGACCCTGGCTTTAATTATATTCTAAAAACCTTTTATTATCAGTGTTAACATCTCTTCTAGAAAAATCCTTATTAAATAGCAATAATGATTTATTGAATAGCTAAAAAATACTATGTATTTTAATGAGAAGTGGATTTGGAATGACTTTTACTCCTGTATTTAGCTTTCATTTTTATTGCATCTGACCTGTTATCATTTTATTTACTTGTTAAGTAGCCTAATTAAAAATGTCATTTAGGAGGAGCCATTTCTAGTAATACTAATAGTGCAGTAGGAAATTCAGAATAATACTGACACTGAAAACACCTAGAAAAGCTGGAAAAATAAAGCTGTTTGAAGACATTGGAAAGTTAAGAAGCTAATAAGGAAATATGGGGTCAAGATATAAAAGAGTTGCAGAGGAACAAAACCTAAAGAGGTGAGCCCATCATTTTAGAAAGCTTTTACTTAGGAGATTTTTTACTTAGGGGATTTTTCTGATTACTTCAGAGGTGGCTGAAGGGTTGAGAAGCTGAACAAAGCTTTGACAGCCTTATGGAGCCTGAGGACAGAAACTGGAATCCAAGGCCCTCAGGCTTTATGTTAGGTCATAAAGGTCTACAAGATAGGCGTAAGGGTTAATCACAAATAGTTTAGTCATTTCAGGGACTAAAGCACAGTTTCTGTTCATCTCCTTGGAATTGAATTATGTGATCTGAAATTCCAAGTGCCTGTAGCCATCTGCAAGTACAAAAGTATATTCTCTATAAAGGAAAGTATAACCATTCTAGCCCTCAAATTATTTCTATGATATTATAAACCCTGACACTCTGTCCAAGTAACAAGTATGTAATAAGACTACATGATTTAGAACCAAGGAAAACAATAGAAATAGAAATACAATCTAAGGTAATCCAGTAAATGAAATAATGAGACACAGAATTTGAAATGGCTGAGCTTGAAATAATTAAGGATTTCAAGACAAGATTGAAAATTTTGACTGGCAAATGTACAAAAATATGCCAGATGAAAATTCAGGAATTAAACAAAAAATCAGTAAATGAATTTAAAATTATGAATGTGTTTAACATTATATTAGACACAGATGCAAATAGGAGCACTTACATAATGTATACAGCAGAAAAAGGTATCTAGAAGGAGCATGGAAAAATAAAAGAATGAAAAATGCATTTTAAAAGAGCAGGAAAGAGATAAATAGTATATGGAGAAGACCAGGGATAGATGTAACAGGAGTTTTAGAAAGAGAGAGAAAAGCAAATAGGCAGGATCAATGTTTAAAAAGATAATGCTGTTGAGAATTTTCTGACACTGATAAAACACATCAAGCTTCAGATTTAAGAATCACTGTGGATCTCATGCAAAATTAATACAAAGAAAACATGAGCAAAATTGCAAAAAAGCAATTATAGAGAGAACATTTTAAAACCATTTACTGACAAAAATATATTACTTTAATAAGAGCAAAAATAAGCTTGAGATCTGTTTTCTTAATAACAAAAAATAAAAATCAGAATATAGAGAAATAATATCCTTAAAGTATTAAAATACATTGGAAAACTCTTTAATATGTTAAAGTTGTACATGGATGTATATATATATAAGAAGAGTCATGAGACAAAAAGAGATCATGGCAAAGTTATAGGGGGCAGACACAGAGGAAAGCTGAGATGCCATAAGGAAGATATCATGTGGCTGTGAGACAGAAAGGAATAGCAGGTTCCTAGATTCTATAAGGCTGTACGATAAACTCTAATTTTTCTTTGAAGAAATTTATAGACACTCTGTATTCGAAACAAAAGAGCTACACTTGAAGAAAGTGAAAACATTAGTTAAAACTGTTAAAAACTAAAATTGAAATTAGTTGCCTAAAGATTATGGGAAACACTTGGGATGCTGCTCTGTAATTATTATTTCTTCTTATAAGGTAAAATGGTAAAAACATAATATGACTATGGTTTTTAAGCAAATTTTAACATGTCTGTACGCCTTCCATAAAGGCTAAGTATCTTGGAGAAGAAAGTAAAACACAGTGTGTCTGCAAATGTTTTACCTGCAAATGTTTCTCTTGTGGTTTTGAAAGCATGCTTCCTTTCTATTTGTTCTCCTAATAGAGAATAGGAAGCTACCGCTCCTCAAAGTCTTGAAAGTTTTGCTAGATCTCACCATTGTTGCAGTATCTAATAAAAAAAAAAAAAAAAAAACCAAAACTGAAATGGTTCAGTGCAACTCTGCCCCTTGAAATGGTGTCCCAGTTTGGCCTTTAGAGGTGGAATGGCAGGGAGTTGGGAACACTAGGATTCCTACTCCTTTGATTAGTAATGACAGCTGCATGGCTCAAAAACTTTTGGAAAAAATTAAATGATCACATTTTCATTTAGTTGGCTAGAAGCACTGCAGTTGCTATTTTGGCTTTGTTTGACATCATTTGAATAAAAAAAGAAAGGCAGGATAAATCCTGCCTTTAGTTTTTCATCCTTCAATTAAAAAATATATTAATGTATGGTTTGGTTCAGAGAGGGAGGCAGTT
Source organism: Cacajao melanocephalus (assembly GCA_963573385.1). Classification (NCBI taxonomy): domain Eukaryota; kingdom Metazoa; phylum Chordata; class Mammalia; order Primates; family Pitheciidae; genus Cacajao; species Cacajao melanocephalus. Next base: position 31,352 of record CAUYLG010059995.1, read on the forward strand.
CCTAATTTGATAAATATGACTGGCTATTTTTAGCATTTGCTGAAAGGATTTATAATCAAATGAGAAAGAGAAGTTGCAGGCAGTGGTTCTCAAAGTGTGGTTAATAAATTTTATTTTGTCAGCATAATTATATTTTTATTGGAAATGAATTTTACTGTTAAAAGGTAGGAAGTTGTCTAGGACTTTGACTTTTTTGTTGTGAGTTGACATAATAACTGTACATATTTATGGGGTACCATGTGCCATTTTGATACATGTACACAATGCAAAATGATCAAATCAGATTAATTACCATATCCCTCACCTCAAACAATTATAATTTCTTTCAGTTGGGAACATCAGAATTCTTTCTTCTAACTATTTGAAGATATCCAATAAATTGTTGTTAACTATATTCACTCTACGGGGCTATAGAACCAGAACCCTAGAAATTATTTCTCCTATCTAGCTCTAATTTTATATTCATTAAGCAAATTTTCTTTATTTCCTCCTCCTTTCTATCCCTCTTACCTTCTTGTAACCACTCTTTTACTCTCAATTTCTGTGAGACCAACTATTTTCCTTTCTTATATATGTGGGAATATGCGGTATTTGTCTTTCTGGTTCCTGGATTACATCACTTAGCATGATGTCTTCCAGGTTCATCTATGTCTCCATTAATAAAAGAATTTCATTCATTGTTATGGATGAATGGTATTTCATTGTGTATATATACAGCATTTTGTTTCATTTGTTTTTATGCTAGTACCATGCTGTTTTGGTTTCTATAGCTTTGTAGTATATTTTGAAGTCAGGTAGTGTGATGCCTCCAACTCTGTTGTTTTTGCTCAGGATTACTTTGATCTGGGTCTTATGTAGTTTCATACAAATTCTATAATTTGTACTTCTACTTCTGTAAATAATGTCACTTATATTTTGAAAGGGATTGCAAGATTTCTTTGGATCATTTTAACAATATTATTTTTTCCAATCTCCAAACATAGTATGTCTTTCTATATTTTGATATCCTCTTCAATTTCTCTCAGCAGTGTTTTAGAGCTTTTCTTGTAGAGATCTATCCTGCTGCTAATTAAATTAATTCCTAGGTATATTGTTTGTTTGTTTATTTACTGTGGTTATTGTAGATTAGATTGTTTTCTTGATTTTTTTCCGGTTATAAAAAACTTTTATAATGACACTAGAGATAATTTGCCTTTTCTTCACTAGTTTTTCCAGCAAATATACATTGAGTTTGCTGGGTCCTATGTAATGTGTGATGATATCACAACAGATTAAGTGCAGAACAGATGTAAGAATCCGGCTGTCTTCTATTAAGCCAAGTATTAAAGAAATTTTAAAATTTTTAAAATGAAAATATTATCAACATTTAAAAAATGAGAATATAGCTACTTTTGAAAACAAAATATTACATTTATAATAAAAATAAGCTTATTATTGCTATTTTAAAATAAAGAAATAAATATTTTTAAATGCGTGCTTTTATTTTTAAGAGTTTCCATAAGTAAATACAACTCAAAAAAACAAAAATTCATTGAAGTGCTTCCTAATTTTTCACAGTGTGAAGAGGGTTTGAGACTAAAACATTTAAAAACCCTCTATATTAGATACTTCTCCATATAATAACCAGTCCTTTTATTTTTTATATGTTTTTATTAAAAATATGTATATTTTATATTTAACAATCTTTTCAGGTTTCTTTAAGCACTTAAGGGTATTTAATTCTAGTTAATATTTTCAAATTAATTGCATGATTTTGTTTATTTCTAATCTTAAACCTATTTTGCTCAATTATTATTGCAAAAAAAATGCTCACTATATGTCATACTTTCTCCGAGTACTTACAGCCATTAAACACAGAACATGGTACACCATGTCTAATAATTAGGATGTAGTGATTTTTCTTGACCAAAGTCTTTTTCAGATTTATTCAAGAACAATTTTAATGAATATTTGCTCTATATGTTTTGTACACATTGTAGATAATAAAATTAATAGTATAATGATGGAAGGCATTATTTTTCATTTGGAAGGAAACAATATGTTAAATTGCCAAAATGTTAACCAATATATAAAGAAAAATATTGTGTCTTGAGTTTAAGACTTTTAAAAAATATATAAAGGAAGATTGGTGTTTAATATAATTATTATTTAAGGTTCTCAAAAAAATGAGATGGGCCTTGAAGGAATTGTAAGATTTCAATGAGTAAATAAAGCTATGAACACTTTATAGTTTAGGAAATTATTAAGATCAAAAGCACAAACAGCATAAAGAGTGAAAATAGTAGGGCAAGGACAACCAACATCATCCAAACTTGGGGAAAATTCAAAGATACATTCCAATTTCTAAGCTGGTAAAAAGGGAAGTAGATAAGCAATTGAGAAATATAAAAATGTAAATAAAAAATTATGTCACATTTGAAAACATTGTAATTCCTAGAAAACAAAATGTAATAATTTATTTATTTGACAGATATCTGTTGAGTGTCTAACATGGTCAGGCCCAATGTTAGATGCTTGGAATCCAGTGATGAATAAGGTACAACCTCTTTCCTGAACAAGCTCATTTGGCACTATGGATCCATAGCATGGACAGGAGGTAAAGAATAAAATGTGGAATAATGGAAGCTATCAAGAGAAAATACTTGACTAAATATACACATTCTGTATTATTAATTTAGTTATAATATTGCAGTTTCCCTATTTTTAAAATTATTAAACCATTATGGGTTTTATTATTCTTTTATTAGATATGAAAATTTGCCAATGAAGATTATATAACTAATACTTGTTATAGGTTTTATAACACATTTTATCATTTTGTCACATGCAGTGTATACCTCCATCATTCATAACTCACTTGCCTGTAGTTTGTAGTTTGAGTCATTTTTTGTGTAGTTTTATTCTTTCATACAGACAATCAACAATTATTTTCTGACTGAGTGCTATGTTTAGGCAAGATTTTAAGCTGGGCTTTGAGGAACAAAAAGGATATGGAGAGACGTAAGTGGCAGGAGAACAGAGAATAAAGGCTTTATAAGTGGAAGAAAAGTGAAAAGTTCCAAGAAATTAGCAAGATGATAAACCTGCTTAACACAAAGGGAAAATAGTATCATGAATTATCGGGAAATAATATGGATAGATAGAGTTGATCATACTCTGGGGAGCCTTAAAGATAAAGTTTAAACCTGAGCCAGTGTGTAATAGAAAACTATGACAACTTTTTGTACTGGTAGAAAAGACATGATTATATTGGAATTTCAGGAAAACTTGTAAGGTGTCTCATGCATTATATTTCTTAATGGTCTATTCTCTAAGAAAAATAAAACAAGAATTAAAATGATAATACAATCATTATTTTATGCATTCTGCTGAAGACTTACTGTCCCACAATGTCAACAAAAGTATGAACTGGGAAGCTCCATCTGTTTTTGAATCTTCAGGTTGGTTACTACTATAAATTTTATAGTATATATAGTTATAATATATATTATAATATATACTATCATATATGTATAATGTATCAATTATATAATATTTTATAACATTATATAATATATAGTAGACAAAAATTTTCTACCTTATATAATATACATAAGATGTATGGTAGATGAACATATTTTGAAGACAATAGTAACCTGGAGATTCAAAAACATTATATATATGGTGGACAAATGAATATATTATAAACATATATGTAATATATAACATATATAGATATAATTTTACCATATATAGCAAAATTATAACTGGAAAATCTATGTATACACTCACACACATACATTCAAACTATATGTAAGTATTTTCCAAATCTTACAATCTATATTTTTCTAATACTTATGTTATGATTTTTGTGTTAGTCTAAGGAGTTTCAATACCAAGAACTATGGGGAACTGGGATAGACATTTACCTCAAACTATGTTTTAGTTTGTAGGCATTGTAGATATGTACATAACCAAAAAAATTATGAGGCAATATGCAAACACAGAATAATGTGTCTTGAATTTATTTTTCTTAATGTAAGGGCAATATTGATGTTTAGTGTAATTATTCTTTAAGGTGATTAGATAAGTGAGTTGGGCCCAAGGCTACATTAACAATAGAGGGGACTATTCCAAATTCATATTTATAAATTCTAATACCTTAGAATTTATAAAATATGTTTCTTCTTATTGTTTAATGTAGAGTTATTTTCTGCATAAGTGATAGTATTTGTTTATTTGGAAATGCTTCTATTTGGATAAGAATTCAACATACTTAGATAATTTAAGAAAATTATAAAATTGTTTTAATGATTAAGTACTTTAGAATAGATTTGATCAGTTCTGTTAAATATCTTAAACAACTGCTATTACCTGACCTTACCCAATCTTCCAAACCATGTCCATACCAGACATCCTGATCATTTCTATCTGATACTGGATTCAGCCTCAAAATTCATAGAATATGAAGATCCACCATTTCTCCTGCAATCCATGATAACTAGCATCCTTTTTCTAAATTAGATAATATATTGATAATACTTAAATCCCTAACATTCTTTCATGCAAATTGAAAATTATAGGTTAGAAAATCTATGTACTTATATATGTTGATGCTGTATGTGTTATTTCCAGTTTATTGGCCCATATTCATTTGAGAGATAGAAAAAAAAACTTATATACTCTTACACTTTTAGTACTGTTCATTGCTTTAAGTTATAAACCACCAAAGATGACTGTTTTAGAAAGCATTGTCTAAGTAGATTCAATTCAATGTTTAACAATACTGTGAAAGAAATTGAAATCATTACCCTAACTGATACGGTAAAATGTATAATTTATGAGCTTTTCATATTGCTCTTTTAAAGGATTTTTCTAGATAGTTTCAAAGTATATATTTGCATTTTTATTACTGACTACAAAGATGTGGTATTAAAACATAAAGCAGTAAATGACATAGAGACAAATACAAACTCATGATATTCCCTGAAATTATAAAATTTCATATATATTCCATTTGTCTTAAAATTATATATTAGTAAGGATTCTTCAGGAAAACACACACACACACACACACATGCATGCACACATACACACACCCCACCACAAACACACACAACGTTTCTTCAAAAGTTCATAAAAATATGTGTTATGAAAAAGCTATCATGAATGTCAACATTTTTTGCATGAATATAAATTCCTCCTAACTTATTATAACATATCTGAACAGAACAGTATCTAGTGGGGAGGCATTAAGAAAGATAAGACAGGGTAGGTACAGTGGCTCATGCCGGTAATCCCAGCACTTTGGGAGACTGAGGCAGGTGGATCACAAGGTTGGGAGATGGAGACCATCCTGGTTAACACAGTAGAACTCTGTCTTTACAAAAAATTAACCAGGTGTGGTGGCATGTGCCGGTAGTCCCAGCTACTTGGGAGGCTGAGGTAGGAGAATCACTTGAACCTGGGAAGCAGAGGTTTCAGTGAGCTGAGATCATGCCACTGCACTCCAGCCTGGGCGACAGAGCAAGACTCCATCTCAAAAAAAAAAAAGAAAGATAAGATAGTAGTTTGAAAAGAGCCCCTGTCAGAGTAACATAAATTCTGTTAAAATGACACAAGAATATTTATGGTAAAGATTCAAATTTTTGCTGAAGCTGAGGTGGAAAAATGATGAAATCATAGATGCTTTATGAAAAGTTTATGGGAACAATGCACCAAAGAAATCAACAATTTAGAAACAGGTAACTTGTTTTAAGAAGAAACAGGAGGAAGGAGACAATGTTGAAGACAAAGCCTGCCATGGCAGACCATCCACATCGATTTGTGAGGAAAAAAAAATCTTGTTTATTTTTGAATAAACAAGAATTGAAAGAGGACCAACAATTAACAGCAGACACAGTAGTCAACAACAAACACATCATAGTTACTTCAGCTTAAACAATTTTGACTGAAAAAATTAGTTAAGCAAACTTTCCACTCAATGAATGAGTGCCAAACTGTTGGGCCCAGATCAGCTACAGACAAGATCAGAGCTTTCATTGGAAATTTTAAACAATTGGGATCAAGATCCTTAAGTGTTTCTTCAAATAACTGTAACAAGAGATGAAACATGGCTTATCAGTATGATCTGGAAGACAAAGCACAATCGAAGCAATGGCTGTCGTGATGTAGAAGCGACCCAGTAAAGCAAAAGCAGACCTGTGAAGAGCAAAGGTAATGCCAACATTTTGTGGGGCTGCTCAAGACATTTTAGTGGTTAACTTTCTGGAGAGCCAAAGAATGATAGTATCTACTTCTTACGAGAGTGTTTTAAGGAAGTTAGCCAAGCTTTAGCATGAAAGAGAGACTTTCTTCACCTCAACAATACTACTTATTTCTCTCAACAAGTACGGGCAATTTTGTGAATGTTTTTACAAGAATTCATTAGCATCCACCTTACAGTCTTCATTTCTCTCTTTCCGACTTCTTTTTGTTTCCTAATCTTAAAGAAAATAAGATATTAAAGAGAACCATTTTTTTCTTTAGTTAATTCTTTTAAAATGACTACATTGACATGGTTAAATTCCCAGGTCCCTTAGTTCTTTATGGATAGACTAAATGGCTGATACCATTGCTTATAAAAATGTCTTGAACTTCTGACTTCAGGTGATCCACTCGTCTTGACCTCCCAAAGTGCTGAGATTACAGGAGCGGCCACTGTGTCCTGCCAGCCTGACCAACATGGTGAAACCCTGTCTCTACTAAAAATTAGCTGGATATAATGACAGGAGCCTGTAATCCCAGCTACCGGGGAGGCTGAGGCAGGAGAATCATTTGAACCCAAGTGGCGAAGGTTGCAGTGAGCCCAGATAGAACCATTGCACTCCAGCTCAGATAACAGAGCGAGACTCTGTCTCAAAAAAAAAAAAGAAAGAAAAAAAGAAAAAGGCCTGAACTCAATGCTGAGAAATAAAGTTTATTTCACATTTTTGTCTTTTAATTCTATTTTTTCTATGAACTTTTGAAGTCTTCCTTGTATATACATAGATTTATCTTAAAAAGTCAACTCATAAGATTGTGCAAACTGGCAAGGCTGAAATCTGCAGAAAATTCAGAGAACAGGAGTTAATGCTGCAGTATTGAGGCAAAATTTCTTCTTCTCTGGAAAACCCAAATATTTGTTCTTAAGGTCTTCAATGGTTTGGGTGAGGTCCCACTCAAATTATCAAGGACAATCTCCTTTACTTAAAGTCAACTGATTGTAGATTACAACCATATGTACAAAATACCTTCACAGCAAAACCTAGATTAGTGTTTGATTAAAAACTGCATACTGTAGCCTAGCCAAATTGGTGCAACTAACCATCACAATAAATGTATGTCCCTCTGTATGAATAAGTGAGAAAATGGGAGAAGAACAAAAAACATAAATAAAGCATAAAGAACAGAAAACCAAATACCACATGTTCTCGCTTATAAAGTGGAGATAAGTATACAGGAACATAATGATGGGAATAATAGATATTGGGCATGAGGTTACTAGAGGGAGGAGGGGAGGGGTGGACTGAGGGTTGAAAAACTACCTAAGGGGTACTCTGTCCCCTACCTGGGTGATGGGATCATTCGCACAGCAAACCTCAGCAACACACAATTTACCCACGTAACAAAACTGTATATGTACCTTCTGTAACTAAAATAAAATTTGAAAGAAAATCTTAAATATGAAATGCATAAAGCATACGTAATTATTCTTAATGAAATGCTTGATATTCATTATAATCAATATAATGTGTATTTAGTATAATTAATGCAAAATTTAAATTCACATTAAACACAAGATCAAAACAGATTGAACATTTACATTTTGCTGGTCACAGAGTCTTTGGGATTTGTCCATAATATTATCTCAAAGACTTTATAATCTATAAGAAGACAGGTATGTAGTTTACCTTCTGCATCAAGTTGCAAATTTGGGAGGGCACAGAAGGAACAACATTTCAAATAATACATATAATATCTGTTTTTAAGATTAATACACAATACAGTCAAGACAGCCTATGGATGAAAAAGATTTTCCAAGACACTTATTTTTTAAAGAATACCTTAACAATTTTCATTACATAAATTTAGCTCTCTCACATTTTATTATAATTCTTTCCTTATCAAAATAGAAGATTTTTTTAAGCCTAGGGAAAACATATTCTAAAATATCGTCAGCTTGAGAAAGTCAGGCTTATCAGGAAAGACAATTTTGCTCAGAGAAGATGGAGCAGAAAACACTGCCAACAGCCGAATCACATTTCTTTTCTCCTTTTTTTGTCTTCATTCTATTGACAGAATCTGTGACAAGAGCCTGAACAGTTGTGTTGTTTTCAGATTGAAGGGCTTGTATTTGTAGCAGTCCCATCTTTTGTTAGAGGTAAGGACTAGTGCAAAGTTGATGGAGGACACCATTATCCATTGATATTCTTAAGATCATATTACCTAGATAATCTTCTTGTCTTTCTTCTTCCAAACTCTTGCATTGGATCCAGGAAAAGAAAGAGGTGCTGAATTACTGTATTTGTTTTGTACAGAGCTGTAACTCAACCTTCATTCTCCTTCATTACTTTTTCAAACCATCAGGGCTAATTGACAGCAAGCCTTTGTATCTAGATTTGTTCCCATTAGAAGTCCTTGTGTCCTTGACTACACAGGTAAGGTAAGAACTTTAATTACTGCTGTAATTAGATGTATTTTAGGCAGCTGTTCTTTGGCTTAACCAAAGGGAAAGCTTGGAAATGAGCTCTCTTTCTGCAACATTGATAGGGATGCTGTCCCTCATGTCATTTTCTAAACAATCAAAAACTTGGCGAATAGGAAAAGGAATAGTTACTGTTTGAGGGAATTCTAATCCTTTCCCAATTCTAACCACCATCCTGACTTCATCCCTAGTTGAGTTTTTAAAATAAAATTTCATCTATTATTATTACAGAACACTGAGATCTGTAAGGAAAATACAAGATAGCTCTGACAAATTCATAACCTGTTGTACTAATAAAGAAACAATAAAAGCAATACATTTTTAATGTGGTAAAATGACAACACAATTGATTATGTATCATGTATTATAACCATTTAGTTTCTTTTAAGAGAACACACACATGTATCTGTGTGTGTATATGTATGTGTATATATATGTGTGTATATGTATGTGTGCGTGTGTGTATACACACACTCCTGTAAATATACTTTAAAAAAAGAATTATCTTCTTGATTCAAAATTATTCCTTCGGAACTTAAAAGGCATTGATCTAATGTGTTCTATCATGTGCTGAAGAAAAGTCTAATGTCAATTTGATCTTATTTATTTGTAAATTTCTTGACTTTTCACTCATTACATATAAATATATATAAAGATAATATAAAATATATTTTAATGTTTTATTCTGAAGTTTCACAAGTACATATTGCATCTAATATTATTATATAACAAATTACAGAACTAAATATTTTGCTCTGTATACTTACTGATGCATAAAATATCATGCTAAAATTTAGCAACTTAAAAAACAGCTATCATTTGTTTGTGTACAAATCTGCATTTTAGCAGAGTTTAGCATGGATGGCTAGTTTCTGATGTACATAACATCACCTGAAGTGGCTCAACTGGGGCTGCGGATCCCCTTCTAAATAGGGTTCCGTCATAGCTGCAATTTGTATTAGCTGTCACCTGTGAGCACAGTGGGGGTTGTTGACCAGAGACTTCAGGTTGTCTCCACAAGGGCCTGTCCATGGGAATGCTTTGATTTCCCAGAGTGGCAGCTGCCTCCTCTAAGCATGTGATCCAAGAAGTAGAAAGTAGAAACTGCCAGTCTTTCAAGGCCAAGACCTGGAAACTGGAAAAACTTCAGTTCTAACATATTCTATAGGTCAAGTAGTCACAGAGCTTTCCCAAATTAAAGGGAAGGAAACATAGACCTTCTTTCAATTGGAGAGAATCTGGAAGAGCAAAAGACTGGCAATGAACTTTAATATACTATAGTCCAAACTTTGGCCACAAGTTACTTACATTCTTTTCATGTACAAAATACCACCCACTCCCAAGATCCTAAATACATTAGCACAATATATTGGCCTGAAGTTTAGTTTACCATCACCTAAACCAGGTCTAGGTACAGATGACGCTCTTAGGGTGTGATTTTTCTCTCTGTTGGCTTGGTTAATAGTAAATAGACAAGTTTCCTGCCCCCTACATTTCCAAAACAGTATGGTGATACAGGCATCAAATAATCACAATAGACACTTTTCTTTAAAAGGAGAAAAAACAGGAGATGCTTAGAATTCAGTTGCCCATAGAAAACTGAAATCTAGCCAGACACGTATCATCATATTCTTCATTAAAACCCAAATCTGCTTCCTGAGAAGGAATCTACTTAGCTTCCAGCTGTGTTTTCTAAAAACTTGGTTCAGCCCTCTTAGTCCTGCCTTTCCCATAATAAATGAGTTGTTTTAGCTGAGAAGTGTTCTCAGTCTTGTTCCTGCCCAAAGAAGATTGGGTATCTGATGCCTTCTTTTAATTTTGGGCTGTCCCTTTCTCTTTCAGATGAAGCTGATACAGTATCTTTAAACTTTTTCATATTTTCATTACTTCTATTTTAGATTTTATTCTTTTTGAATTCCTATATATTAAATATTAGACATTCATTATTGAGAATTTATATATTTAATATTTTCTCTGTTTTTTAACAGTTCTGCTATTTTTACCAACATCTGGGAATATATTATTAATTTTATAATCTATTTTTTTGACTTTTTAGATATTTATTTTTTATAAAATTTAAAAATACTTTTTAGTGTCTTCTGCTTTTTCTATTTTGAGGCATCTTATTTTTGTTTTTGTAGGTGTGCTATATTCTTAAATCTCTCCGAGGCTATCCTAAGTTATTAATAAGTTCTCTTCCTGAATTATCTCAGTTTCTCTGGGGTAAGCCGCTCTTTTTTTTTTATCGAGGTAAATTATTATCCTTCACTGACCATTCATATTTACAGAATTCAAGTTTTAATTGATTTCTCTGGGCAACTGGTGTGGGTTTCCTTTATTACTGTGTATGCAGAATGTGTATTCTCTGTAAGTATCTCCTCTGAAATGGAAATGGAAATGGAAGGCTTCCTGGAAAGTCTGCATATAATAGAAGCATATCGATGAGCAGGAATGAAAATGGTTTTACTCTGTGACAGTAACTCACATACTAGCACACTTAGTTCTTTCTAGACAATACATTCAGATAAGTGTTAGTGGGAATTTAATGAATTATCTTCCAGTAACTGCAGACGGAACTAACAGGCAGTTTCTAGCCCTCTGGTTCTCAAACTTTGGTTTCTATTAGAATTATCTGGAAGATTATCTGGTGTGGCTAATACAAAGTAGCCTTAAGTACTCCAGAGTGTTTGATTCAGTATGTCTGGGCATGGTCTAGGTATTTGTCTTTTAATAAGTTCTCAGCTAGTTGGATGGTATGGATCCACACTCTGATAACCATTGCTCCAGACAGATTTTCAATTAATTTCCCCCTTCTTCAATCTATTCTTCCTTCCTATTTTCCTGTGTTTGCTGTGCTGTCTTCCCTTTTTCTTGCTCTATTATTAATGTGTGTAACAAACCACCCAAACCCATTGGCTTAAAGCAACAATAATTATTAATATTCTGTTTGCTAAACTCCTATTTGGGTGGGGCTCAGTAGTGATAACTCATCTTTGATTCTCTTAGTATTCATCACAGCCGTTTGAAGGCTGGGGGCTGAAATCTGAAATTTCATTTTCTCACGTCTGGTATTTAAGACCCTATATGAGGCTATTGGCAAAAATACCACATCTTCTCCATATGGCCTGATACATTCCTCAGTGTGTGGTGGCTGGATTTCAAGGGTAATCATCCAAGAGAGCCAGATGAAGGTCATATTACCTTTTATGATTCAGCTTTAGAGGTCATGCACAGCCACTTCTGCTGCATTCTATTTATGCAAGTAGCTACAAAGTCCTTCCAAATTTCAAAAGAAGGAGAAAAAAACCTTCTTTTTTTATGTGTAGAAAAAGAAATGTTGCAGTAATCACTGCTAGAAAATTCCATCTATTATTATCCTTACTCCAAGCACAATTCACTTCATCATCACATGCAAAATATTGATAGGATCACACATTTTCCCCCAAGGAAATTCAAAATATCATCCATTATAGCATCCATTTTATGCTGGAGAAACAGGATTTTGTCAACTAAATCAGATCTAGGTGTGAATAAATTTTCTCATGTGTGTTTCCCTTGGTAAAACTTGTTAAGTTTAGTTCTCAATCTATAGATCAGTGAATTAAAAGGGGTATCTTCTTTGACTTTAACATACTCAACAAACAGTGGTAGGTTTGTCATAGGATAACTTCTATACATACTCTGGTTCAAAAAATGAGAAAGTGGAAGGCACACAGTATTCAAAGTTTCATAATAATTCTGGGATTCATTCAAGCACATATTTCAGCTCATTGATTAGGGCTCAGCACTCCTTCCCGGGAATGATTCTCCACAGTTTCACTGTGACTCTTCGGCTCTGGGCATTACCCTCGGAGTCATCCTTTCTTTTCCGTAAACAATGGCTGTTGTTTGCAGCTGAATAATGTTATCAGCTTGCTTTAAGTCCATAGTGATTCAGGGAGCTAAAAATCACTTTCCATTTTATAATGTAACTGTCTCTTTTTGTCTAAGCTGGTGATGTTTCTAACCACATAATTCCTTTTAAAAATTCAGTGGGTTTTCCATGAATCTTGTTGTTTATCTAGCCAAGTCATACCCAAAAATCTTTTTGAGGTAAATTCTCCTTCACATTTGGCTTCTTACAGGCCTTCTGATATATAATATCCTTAAAAATTTTAGCCCTATGTTTAATACAGAAGATCTGTTAGACTTTCAGAAGGCTTTATTAGAGTAAGTAAATTGCTCAGGCAATCCTTAAATCTTCTGAAGTATTAAGAATAATGCCATTTCCCACCTTGGATTTGATATTTACTTGGAAGCTTTTTGTCATTTGAGAATCTCAGAGAGACTAATAATATGAAGCACTTTATTTTTATTTGTATTTTATTTTTTATTGGTGGAGGAACATTTTTATTTTTGAACTCACTAAGACCTGGCTGCTTTATAGCTCCTTTCAATTTCACTTAAATGAAAACATTTTAGCTAGCTTGTTTGTTTTTTCTTTTTCTCTCATTTTATCAAAGTCAGTAAGATGAAACCAAGTGATGTTTTAAGTATTCTACCTAAAACTCTCCTTAGCTATGTCATCCAGTTCATTACGTATATTTTCTATCTTCCACATTACCACAGACAAGGTGTAGTTCCAATTTTTGCCACTATGTAACAAATGTCTCCTTTTCTCCAGCTTTGAGTGATATGTTCCTCACTATCATTTAAGCCATCACCCAGCAGCCTTCTAGAGGGCCATCAAAAATTTGCTAGTAATCTTCTTCAAGATTCCATAGTCTTTCCCTAATACCTTCCTCAAAGCTCTTACAGGTCCCACCTGTTAGCTGACCCCAAAATCACATTTCACATTTGTAATAATAGCACACTACCCAGTTAACAAAATTAGTTACCGATTGCTACCTAAAAGCTACCCCAAAACTTAATGACTTAAAAGAAAAGTAACATTAATTTTGATCATGATATCCCAACTTAGTGAAGGCTTAACAGGGATAACTCGCCTCTGCTCCATTTGGCATCAGCTCAGGCAACAGTTAAGGAATAGAATCATATGAAGACTTTTGCATTGATATGTACCCCAGTCGATACTAGCAGTCAGCTGAGACCTTAACAGGGTGGGTAACTGGAATATCTACTCCACAGGATGTCTCCATGTGGCCTGGGTTTCCTCACAATGTTAGGACTGGATTCTATGGGCCAGCGTCGCAAGAAGAGAGCCAGGCAAAGGACATATCCTTTCATAACCTAGTCTCAGGAGTCACATAGCATCTTTTTGGCCATATTACACACATCCTTACAGTGACACAGGTCCATCGAATTTCAAGGGAAGAAAAAGAGATTCTAGTGTTTCATGAGGGAAAAGCAAGGTTCTTCAGGAGTGTGTGGAGTTGGAAATATTGCAGTAGTCACTTTCGGAAAATACAGTTTTCCACACCTCTCTTTCATTTATTGACATGCTTTCACCTATTTTCTGTGTTTCAGAATTTTGCTCAATTTCTTATTTTTCTCATTTATTTCTGATTCTTATTTTCTTTTCTGGATGTATGTATTTAACCATTTCTTTGCAGACATTACAGTTGAGTTTCATGAGAAAAGATAAGCAAATGCATGATTTATACCATTTTTTAAAACTGGAATCATTGGCCGGGTGCAGTGACTCACTCCTGTAATCTCAGCACTTTGAGTGGATGAGGCAGGCAGATCAAGAGCTCAAGAGATGGAGACCATCCTGGCCAACGTGTGAAATACTGTCTCTACTAAAAATACAAAAAATTAGCTGAGCGTGGTGTCGCGCCTGTAGTCCCAGCTACTCGGGAAGCTGAGGCTGGAGGATCGCTTGAACTTGATCTCTGCAGTGAGCCTAGATAGCGCCACTGTACTCCAGCCTGGCGACAGAGCAAGACACTGTCTTAAACACACACACACACACACACACACACACACATGAAACAAAAAAACTGGAATAATTTTTATTTTTTAAAATAGCTATATTAATGTTTTTGATTAAGAATCCCTTGAATTGGGTTGCCTTTAATAATTATAATTGTATTTTGAGGTTGAAAATTACATTACAGTAATGTGTCAATTAAATACTACTAATTGTGCCATAGGTAACATTAGCAGCAAACAAAAATTCAATAATAGGAATTAACAAGTCATATATGGACAATAAATTGATATTACCTAAAATAAAATAATTCTTACTAATTTTTTAACCAACAACAATAAATAATTTAAAATTATACAGTAACAACGGGAATCATAATTATTAACAAATGTGAAAGATCCTAATGAGAAACACTTTAATCATGTCCTGAACCATCCTCTCTTGAATTTCAATAGTATTTCTTAAATATTCTGATTCAAATTAACTTCTTTTGACATCTTTAAATTAGTTTCTCAGTCCCTGGGAACACTTCAACGTATGCTAGGGTAAAGTAAATACATTAGAAACATAAAAATATTTCATTTTAGGGTTATAGAATTACTTGGAACTTACCACAGAAAACTTCAACACCATACTTATAATCTTGAACCCTACATAAATCTGGCCAGTAAAGACAGAAGGACCTATATGATTCATCTCCTACACTAGAACTCTAACCCTTTGGAGGCTATCTGGTGATTATACATTTTTAACGATAATTTTACACCATCATGCATAATCACACATCACTCTTTAATTTCTAAACAAATTAACACTTTTCTTGTTATACAACAAAAGCATCTTTATTTTTAAATGTACAGTAAAAAAACTAAATTTAAATTACAATTTTACTTTAAAAATCATGTTAATATTTTATTAATTTCCTCTATTTCATTTTTTTGTTCTTCTTCTACTTCCCCCTTTCCTCCTTTTTGTATTTTTTTCAGCTTTCCTCTATAATTATCATACACAGCATTTGTTTTTGTCTTCCTAACAGGCACTGAGCTAGAATGCCATTATTAAAAAGTTTATTATATAGAGTTAGATATGAAAGTATTCTACATCTATGTTTACATAATTTTATATGTTTAAACATAGAATTCATGTGTTCATTTTGTATTTCAAATATTTATTACCACAGTTACACATCTCTTAGGGGAAGTGTGTATTTTGCACTCAATTAGCATAGTCTTTTAGCTGGAAATTTTGGAGATGGAAACTATAGTCTGGGGTGCTAGTAACGTGAGCTGATGTGATCTCTCTGAGTATCACCAAGACCCCTCCAGGTCTAAGGGGAAAAGATTAAACCATGATGTCTATTCCAAGACAGTTCACAAGTGAATGTCTTTCTGATTAAGAAGTCCATTCAATTTAAACACATTTAAAGTGTCATTTATGACTCATGAAAGAGCAGACACAATTCTATAAGGATATGGGTTGCACCAGTGATTTTTATATTAAAGGAATGTTTACTTCAAAATATGATCTATATTATTTAAAAGTTCTCCTTCAACTGCATTTCAGCCATGACTTCAAATAATGTTTTCTGACTTCTTAACAGCACCAAGACACATTGAAAATCCAATGTACTTGAACAAGTTAGCTACTTAGTAAAAACGTTATCTCCAGGAAAAAAGAGCTGAGACAGAGACAACCATATACCAGATTTTTATTGTTGTGGAATGATTTTTTTTCAAACTTCAGCTATTAAAGGAGAAGCTCAGATCGCAAAAGGTGTATATTTCAAAGCTTCTTCCAAAGAGAGAGGTTCCTTTCTGATACAGTTACCTGAATGAGAAATAAATTGTAAAGGCTAAGTGACCAATAAATGGATTTTAAAGGTGCAATTTAGTTGGACTTCCCACCTTTTTCATTTGAATCCCGTTTTGATTACCATTTTTTTAGAAGCTTTCAAATGTTTACAATTTATCATAAGGGTCTTCTTTTATACAGCACAGTATCTCCTTCCAGCGGGCACATCCCAGCATGACTCTAGCATTTATAAAGAGGGGATGACTCCTAATAACCTAGTTTTTCAACTGCAAGTGGAATCAAGGCTAATTGCAAGAAACCGCCTCAGTTTAGTAAAACTAGAAGTCTCCTGGCCAGTCAGACAAATCCATTAGGATTTTATTGGGTCCTAAAAAGAGTTATGTGATTCCCTAGGATCCAATCCTTGTCAATCAGGCATGTTAAATTGGATTCTTGAATAGGGAAATCCCTTAGGGAGAGTAGATGTTATCTAGATCAGATGCAGTGATTTTTTCGACTCTGTGCTCACTAGGTTCTGTTCCCTCTTTAGTGAACCAATAAAACCATAATAAGTATTGATTAACCAATTACTGAGCATTATCCACTGGCTTCTGCCTGGCTGTGTTTAAACACTACATTGTACTTTCACAGTGCCACTGTACAGACACTTGCCTTGCTGTGGCTCTCTTGCCAAAATAGTGCCAAGCACATTTATTTTAGTGCAAACCAAAATTTCCAATTACACTACCTCTGTCAGCTTCCAAGGTGTTCTACTTGTTTGCTAGGGAAAGAAAATTTGCAATTGTTTTTGGTATAGTTGACTATATGGTAATTCAAGTATTTGAATATTTTGAAATCTGAGATATTATTTTCCACTAGGGAAAAACATAAAAACCTTATCACCAGTCCTAAGTCAGTTTTCCTGTTGATTTAAACAAACAAACAAAAACTTGTCTTTTAAATTAGTCTTGCATGTGTAATCTTTGAACAAATTATGTAATCTAATCATTTATGATGTCAGTAGAGGGAGTTTTCATTAGCACACAGCTGATTTCATTAACTATTGGAAATGTCATAACATTCAGGAGGCAGCAAAATCATAGTCTCTCTCATGCTGTGAAGTTTTAGTGAACGTATTTAAAATTCCCCTGTAAATTTACTGTTCACAAGTGAAGGTAAAATTTCTAGAAAGGCTGATCTATAATATTTTTAGAATTTCCTTGTAAGCAGTAGCTTATTTATGGCTTTCTGCTTTTCTTTCTGAAAGCAGCTTAATACTTAGAAATACAAAGATCAACCAGACAAATTAAGTGTGATTAGAGGGGACAAGGTCATGTGCTGAATGGAGATAGGTCAATCTCAGGCATCAGAGCAAAAAAAAAAAAAAAATTAACATTCACATTCACATTAATTATTATGCTTTTAGAATCTATTTTGTTTCATATTTAAACACATATGCAGTTTTTTAGGAAAAATGTGCTTTGAGAAATTGATACATATTTACATTATTTTGGAGTTTATAGTTTGCAAGTCTGTATTACCTTTTGTGTTCATTATAGAATAGTCATTTGATCAAGTGATTTTCAATACATTGTCAAAACAAATTACATTCACTTCATTAGATGTACAGGAAGTGTAGCCAAAGCAGGGACAAGTATTAATTTAGGACTCTGCAGAAACTGACACTCCATCTTATGACCCTGAGGCTGTATTATTCAAGATACCTAGTGATGGAAGGAAGTCTGTCTCCATAGCAATTACCTAAATCTTTTATCAGTCATTTCTGGAAAGAAAATTAGAGCAATTGTGTCAGGATGGTCATATGGGCAGAAATTGCACACTCATTCAAACCACTTATGTCTCTGACTTTGTCGTTGCTTGATGGCTGCTTTTGTTTACTACTCTGTGTTTGAAAGCTTGATTGGGCGTGAGCAGATGTGCCAAACTGTAACCACAAAAGGTCGGCCTTTTGTTTTCTTCTCATTTCTTTTTTTTCTTCCTTTATTACTTTCTTTCTCTTTCTCTCCTTTTTTCTTCCTTTCTTTCTCTTTTTCTTTCTTAGCAAAACTACAATATCTTACTACGTTTGTCTATTAAGTAATTTAGACGTAGCTAATAATGCGAAGAAACTCAATTATAAATAGTTGGAGTAAGTTGCAGCAGTCTTTCCTCCTTATCATTTAGTAATTTATTAAATTTAGTTATTATTAGATTTGGTAATATTCAGTTATTATTAAACTAAACTTGGTAATATTTAACAGGTGATTGCCAACTTGGGAAAAAGGCTGAAAGAATATATCCTTTCTCTTATCAGATTTTATGACACATGAATATTAATTGATTAGATAATTGATATCACACCAGTAAAGTCCATTGTTAGTGTGGAGGTCCATTGCCAAATTTGATTTATTTGATCTAGAAGTTTTAAAATATTCAAACAATTGATAACCAAAGAGAAATTTTAGTTGCACTGTGGAAAAAGCTTCAAAAATCCCTATGAACGTTTAGGTTTTTGCACCATTGGATTTTGAAATAAAAATAAAAAGCTTAACTCCTGATCAATAAGAGTTGTAGTTTTCTTTGAGTGGTATGAACAACGCAGTTTAAGCTTTCCCTTCAAGTTCCTTGTTCAGGAAAATTTACAATTAATGGCTTTCTACAACAGCAAAGATATCCCCTTCTTCATGGCTCAGCTAGGGACCTGCCAGACTAATCTATTCCCAGTGGGCTGGCCATGGTCCTTTACTCTATCTGTCTTAGCATATTGATTTCTGAGCTGTCTTATTGGTTCCTAACATAATTATAGCAGGAGTGGGTCTCTTAGTACAGCTAATACATTTACACTATGGCATCTAGGGGAGCTTATTATAACGGCATCCGGTAGTGCTGCTATAGTTAAGGGTCAGTTTCTATTTCCATTATAAACTCCATTTTTCAGGGAGTATATACCTTAGCAGTTTTAATTTATTTTAAGGAAAAAAAAACCTGGCTTTGTGTCATCTAAGATCCACATATTTCTGCTTTTCAAAGTTAATAAAACTGAAGCCTCTATCCTTGCCATACTTTTGATATTTTCAGGAAAACAAATGATATTTTCTATTCTTATGGGATCTATGACTGAGTAACTAATTTGACACAATCGTGATATCAACAGAAGTAGTTTTAATACCCTAAACACTTTATGAATAGCATATATTATTATGTTTTTATTTATAAAAATTGTGATGACTTCCAGCTTCCAAAGACTGAAGAAATATGTTTATCCACGTCACAGATAGAGATTTGACAGAAACGATATTTTTTGAAATAGAAGAATTACCATCAAGATGATCTTTTGCTGAAATGTTCATGATAGAAAACTCTTTCTAAATATGATAGCATAATATGTAAAAAAATAAATGTACCTCATGTAAGACAATTTTGTTCACTTAGCAAAATTTAAGATATAAAAAGGATTTTAAACAATTGAATAATAAAATGTGGTTTGTATTTTTGTATATTTAAACAATGTAAAGCTGTCATGTCTCTAAACCAGTAACAGTTAATTTAGAGTTAGGTGGGCTTCCTAGATGTAGATGACTCACTCAATGCATAGATGTATATTTGGGACTTCAAGCAGTAATAACCCATAAATAAATATTTCACTGTGGTATTTTGTCCTAGCACCATAGGAGTCAAGATGAATTATAGAACATGTGAAAACTTATATGTATTTTTTGTGACCATTCCTAGAAAGTGATAGAAGATGGTGCTGAAGTCTCCAAGTGAAATTTGTGGAAAGGTTAACTCACAGTATTTCAATTGTCCATGTCTAGATGTATGCTAGACAAGCTCTAGTTAAGCTATGGGAAAATGAAATTCATATAATGGCCACATTGGCATTAGAATTATTTCTATTTTTAATATTTAATAATAGTATAATAAATTGATTATATATAGCATTATATATGCATTTAAATTTACATATAATTAACATATATTATAAATAAATACCTACATAGTATATGTAGATAGATAAGCTTTTATGGTAAATCAAAATTTGCTTCTATAAGGACAACAAAATTATAATCTGAACATTCATTTCTAAATTGGATTATATTTCTTTCTGTTATAAACAAAATGTAATAAGCAAGTTTTAACACTTTTAGTATGATAATATCTTAAATGTCAGCACTTGTATTTTTCCCTGCTGTCATACTGGATTTTACCTGATATTTTTTGGAATGCGGTTTAATTCATTCATTTTACATATTTTTATGGAAAGCTTTGTGCTAAGCACAGAGATTGGAGAAAAATTCAAAAGTAAAATTAAGAAACGGTTATCTCAAGTCTATAAAAACTTACGTTTTTGAAAAGGAAAAAATGTTGTAAATGCCATAGTGGAGGTAAGGAAAAAATATTGAGGGATCCAAAGCTCAGAAAAGATAGTGATAATTCTGACTAAAAATCAAGGAAGGCCTTACAAAGGACATGATACTGGAAATATGTTTTCCAAGAGGGTTAGAAGGTCGCACCATATGCTAAGTAGCTTTGAATTACCATGATTGATTGATTATATATTTACTTACCTGTCTTATATCCTTACTTGTGTAGGAGGCTGTTTTCAGTGTAAGACTATGGCAACATCTATTCTTTTTCTAATTCTCATTTATTTCTTGTAATTTATAGTAGACTCAGAAATCAAGTAACATATGTCAAGACTATACTAGAAGCAAAAATTAATTAGTATCTCTCTAATTAATGTCCCTATAATCTGTGATGTTCAGGTACTTTAATTCCCGTACTTTGCAATATCTATTTTAGACGCTTTGAGCACTTCTTTGCTTAATGACTGCTGCATTCCAGTTATAGAAGGTTGCTAAATATTTAGTAAGTAGGTAAAGTTGACATTTAAATGAGGGTTGTTATATAAGTGCAGCAGATCAAATCTATGTTCACCTCTTTCTAGCAGATATTATAGCTAGACCATGGTTAGCTGTACCCATGTGATTGCCAGCTAGACAATAAAATGTGAGAGAGAGGAATACCTGGCACTTCCAGGTGATGGCTTTTAAGATGTGAGTATACTTCAATGCTCTCTTTGATATCTAGGCTACATAACATGGCCCTGGTGGGTAGTGGAACCACAGAATAGAAGGTAGTTGAAGGTTCTGAATCATCAAGTAGAAAAGAGCCATGCAACTTCACCAACCAGGATATCCATTTGGACTGTTATATGAGGGGAAAACAAACTTTTAATCTATTTATTTGGAGGGAGGTTCCCATAATCCAGACCACTTAAAATAGCACAATGTATTGTCTGCAGGTACGGCTATGTATGGAACTCTACATGCATGTTAATTACTGGCTCTAATTTTACAGATTGTGTATATCACATTTCAATTTCTAGAATTTTTAATACTTTAACTTTTATTTTTTAATGTATTTTTAACAGTTGCTTTTTGTTTGTTTTATTTAACATTTTTCTTTTTTCAGAGAAATCCTGGTAAGTTGACTAATGCAATGATTGTATGGAATGTGAAGCTACTAATTAGTTTTTCAATAATTTGACACACTCAGTTCAAATAATCAATTAGCTGCTTTTTGACAGGACTTGTTCAAATTTCTGAACAAACAGACTGGAAGTTTTGTATCCGACTGATGAAATATTGCTATTTCCTGTTATCAATTATCCTCTTTAGATCAATGTAAACATACAGATTCATATCATTTAAAAATAAAAAAAACTAATGATTATGCTCTCAACATGTGAATTTGAAGTTTATAAATGACATCAAATTCGAATAAACTTTAAAGACTTAGAATTTCAGCCAGCCCTCTTGAGTCATTTAGATTTTGCCAGAACGTTTCACAAAATATTATGGTTAGATACCCCATACTAAAAATAAATTTTAACTTGACATTTAAGGCTTTTTTAAAAACAATTTTGTGGGTTCTATAGGAAGCATGGAATTGGACTGGCACAAGAATTTTACAAATAATGAGGTGAAAACAGCTTAACCAAACTTTTTAAATCTTCAAAAGCATTCTATTCTAGGTTATCATAGATGTGCCTACAGATTCTCAGTCACAGCAAGATGGCTGGGCATACTGGATTTCATATTCACAAAATAGGCTTTTTCTTGGTAAAGATGGTTTTACATCCCCTGTCATAACCAAGAAGGATTGGCAACTATTTATTTCAGTGTTCCTAATTGTTGTCAGAATGTGACCTAAAACTCTGACACAGAATTTTTCAAAGTCAGGCT
Organism: Cacajao melanocephalus; assembly: GCA_963573385.1. Taxonomy (NCBI): domain Eukaryota; kingdom Metazoa; phylum Chordata; class Mammalia; order Primates; family Pitheciidae; genus Cacajao; species Cacajao melanocephalus. Next base: position 53,967 of record CAUYLG010059995.1, read on the forward strand.
CCCAGCCGGCATGTACATTTATCAACGTTTATTCCACACTCACCTATGCAGCAGCACTTGTGAAGGTCTGTTTTTATTTAATTCTCAAGATTTTGTTGTTAATGGGAAAACTGTCTCATAAATTAGGGAAGTGCTCAGTTACAAGCCTGACAGAGATTGATTTTGGTTCTGCTGTTGGTCACTACCAGCAAGTGAAGGCCGCAGAAACCACAACTCCAGCTAATGCTGGAGTCACTTCAGAGGTGCTCACTGAACAAGTATTCATTAAGAAGTGGGAACAGGTGGCAGTGTATCTGGGTGTTGTTTGTGTTTATAGCGATAATCTATGTGAATATCCCCTCACTGCTTAGTTACATACACTGATGTGACAGAATCATGTAACTTTCAATCTTTCGCATGTATTAACAATTTTTTTAAAAGCCGGCAGAACAACTTAAAAGCTTTAGCTATCACATATTTAAAAAGACAATATATTTCCAAAGGTCTGAAATTGTACTTGCCACATTGGAAATCCACAAAATAAAATGACTCACAAGCCAAAAGACAATAGGCACAAATTGCAAACTTAAAAAAAAAATCTAACTTGGGCAGCTACATGTCAGGAATTCTTTTCCGAAACTCATTAATAAATAAGATTCAATCAAGTAGAATTATAAGAGAATTCTACCATAAAATATTATAATAAAGGAAAGTTTGGATTCTAATTATTTGAGATAGTAATTATGGGAGAGTTTTAGAAAATTTTTCCTTATATTCAGGATAAGCAATTTGAATAAAGTTTCTGTTGCTTTTTTTGGTTTCAATTTTCAAAATTACTGTATGATAATAAAGGACTGATTTGATGTGTTTGGAAAAATAAAGGTATATTTTCTGCCTCAAGTAATGAATAAGGAAAGTGAGCATAAAGTATACCAAAAGTATGATTTTAGAGAAATAATGTTTACTTTAATTCCTAGGAAGACACATTCCTATTATTCCAGCATGGTGTAGCTAGCCTAACAGCCTCTTTCCTTTACAGTCTTAATATTATATTTTGATTACTGAACAGGGTTTTTTTTTCTCTAGTTTTTGACCACAGTTACTTGTTTCCATAATTAAATAAGAGAGAATAAGTGTACAAGTTAAAAGTGTCTTAATTCTGATGCTTATTCAAGATATTGGGAAGGTACACAAAACACTCCCTAAGTCTGATATTTTTCTTTCCAGGATAAAATAGGATACTTAAAATGTGTATGTATTATATCATCTTAGGATTCTGATATCTACTTAGCTGTCATCAGAAAGCTTCACATTTGGGCATACATAAAATTAAAAAAATGCGATATATAAAATATTCTCTCTTCTCCTTACTCACTCACAACTTAATAAGTTAAACACTTACTTATTCTCCACAATTCCATTGCAGAATCTGAAACAGAAAGGTAAATACTTAACACTTTTTTCCAAAATTATATTTTGGTTATATTTCTGCTTTACATTGTTTTCAAAGTCACCTAATGGCTAGCCTGGAATATACATTGACTCCAGCAGTGTTTTACAAACAGGCTCATGAAATAGCACATTTGTTAGAAGCTGCGGATGAATATCACTACAGTTATTAAATTACTGTTCTTTAAAAAACATTAGACAAATAACAGGAAATCACGCTGTGCAGCAGGATAATACAATAAGATTCAATTATAAGAGTCATGAACAATAAGTGAGCCTCTAAATGGCAAAGTTGAAAGTGGCCTTTGATTGTAACTTAACATTTTCATGGTTTTCAACTTAAATCACCGTGTCTTCAGTGGGGAAAAAAATAGTGTGTTTATCTATATGGAATATATAATTTTCTATAAACCTATAGGGTAATAGCATTTGAAGAAAATTACTTTGCAGTTTAATTTAATGAATGCTATTTACAGTTCCATTTCAGTTTCTAGTAACCAAGCGAACGCTTTAACAGCTTTACTGGTTTCAAAGAACCCATGGCTCATGCCCTACTCAGCTTTAGTTTACAGGAAGGAAACTGAAAAAGCAGATGTCACATAGGCATTGGTGAGTGATAAGATGATCAATACTATACTTCATGAGCAGCAGTACAGGGCATGGAGAAATTCCTAAAAATTTTAGAAATTCATAAGTCTCATTACTTTAATAATTTTATCATTCTTATATATGTAATCTGATAATTAATTCTTAAATTGCCCTTTAATGATTTCGCTGACCAGCAAAATCCTTTAAACATCGTCTTAAATATCATTACCTCTTTGACGGCATTCACACTCTCATCACAAGAGTAATTCATTACTTCTGTACTCCAGTCCTCCATATTCTGAGACTGATTCTGTGGAAATAATTATAACTATCATTCTTGATCATAGACTCTATGCCAGCCATGTGCCTGTTATTTCATTTAATTAAACATCCCCATAGAGATAAAAAGAGGTAAGCACTATTGATATTCTTATTTGACAATGAGGAAGTCAGACTTATGAAGGCCAAGTGGCACAGTTGACAAGAAAAACATCCTGGAGCTGGGAAGGTAATCTAGGTCTTTCTAACTGTAAAGCTCATTCTCTGTCATCATTCTGCTATATTGTTTCTCACCTTGGTTCCAGGTATGCAAATAAATATGCTTAGTTCAAGGGTGGTTAGGAACATAAATATCACTCTGTGTTAGAGAAGCCCTTATGCTCCAGATGAGCCTTATGCTTGTCAAAAAAAAAAAATGATGACAACAAAGCAAGCCTCTGCATTTTGTTTCTCTCTACACAAACAATGAGTAACTTCCAAGAAGGATCCTGAGCCCTGCATGAGAAACTGGGAGAGGAGAACGAGTATATTGCATGATTGGCCCTGGTTTTTACCCCTCCGTTCATCAACTCTTCTGCCATGGCCTCAGGACTGGTGTGGTATCGTGTCCCATTCCCTGAGCTTTGAGCTTAGATATGTAATTTGCTTTAGCCAATGATAAATAGGCACAAGCAACAGTATGCCAGTTATGGCCTGGGTCATAAGAGGTCTCACAAGTTTCTGCTTGCTGCCTTGCACTACTGCCATTGCCATAAGAAGAATATGCCCTGGCTAGCCTGTAAGTCTGAGGAGGATGCAGAGCAAAGCTGCCCAGTTGGACACAATCCACAGCAGCTGAACCCCACAGACATGTGAATGATAGTAGATAATTGCTGTTTTAAGTCACCGGATTTGGAGATAGTTTGCTATGCAATAGGGTCTATGATTAATACACCATGTGTAAAGAAAAAAATCACATTAAGTTAGTATTGGTTCAGTATACACTATCTTCAGTACATAAAAGATACTGAAAATTGGACCTTGCCATCAGGATGTTTTGGTTATTAATATTTCTAAAGCCCATCCTGATAAGCAAAATAAACCTATTAAGTTCATGATAATTAGAAGTATATTTTAAAAGCCACTCTTAATCCTCTACTTCTGACATAATCTTAAAGGAGTTGGATCAGAACTGTCTGTGCTCCTGGTGGAGTACAGTAGGTAGGAGAAAAGAGGCACTATAATAGATTAGTTGGTTACCATTTACCATTCTTCCTTTAAGGATGGTATATTAAGACTAAATAAAGCACATGTTATTTACAAGGAACCAATTTTGTGAAATTAAAATGCCAAATGGGACACTCGCATCACATTCACTACCGTCTATATTTTCTAGCTATAATCTCTAGCTCACTCAGAAACTCCAGTAGTGACTCTCAAGAATTAGAATTGGGCCGGGTGCAGTGGCTCACTGTAATCCTAGGGCTTTGAGAAGCTGAGTTGGGAGGATTGCTTGAGCCCAGGAGTTCATGGCTGCAGTGAACTGTGACTGTGCCACTCTACTCTGGCCTCAGTGACACAGCAAGACCCTGTCTCAGTAAATAAATAAATAAATAAATAAATAAATAAATAAATAAAACTAATATGATTTGGTCCCCAAAGTTCTCGGGGTAGATTCTTATATGACCATAGCCGAAGTACAAGAGGAGACAACGAAAAGAAAAAGACAGTTATGGTCATGTTCCTGTGGCCCACGAGCTACAAGAGCTTTTAGAGTTGAGCTATAATAGTTCACCTTATGGTATGATGTTTTTCTTGCCCTTCAATAAGATTCAGAAATTCAGAAGGCATTTGACAAAATTCTACACTCACTTATTTGAAAAATCTCTTGGCTATATCTGGTTAGATATAGTAAGTGAATATGAAACTGATAAACAAAAATTTAATAAAAATATTTTATTGGTTTATAGTAACTCAATAAAAGATAAATGATGGAACAAAAAATAAGAAATAAATAGAATACAATGTGCTTATAAGATATTCTTTACATAAAAGTATGTAGTAATTATATATAAATAAATTGGATAAAGAACTCAGTTTGATGGATAGGAAAATCCACTACTGTTCTAACCTAGCTGTTCTAAAAATTCTCTACACCTACAAAAGATCTCAGCAGTTTATTCAAGTTCTATGTACAGACTGTAGTTCCTATATTTATGTAGAAAAGCAAAGGGGCAAGCATAGTTAATGTAATATTGAAACAACAACAATGAAGGACATATATTATCTAACTTAAAGAGTTACTATAACGTTTAAAGTTACAGTATTGTATCGGTACAAGAATAGACAAATAGACAAGGAAATAAGCATAGGCAATGTGGAAATAGACCCACCCACATACTGCCACTTATTTTACAACAACAACAACAAAAAAGCTGCAAAAGAGTTGTGCGAGGATTTGTTTCTTATAAATGATGGTGTTTGTCTTGAATATCTATATAGAGGAGTGGGGAACGGGATCCATACACCATAGCATACACAAAATTAATCACAGAAAGATTGTAGACTTTTCGATAAAAAGCAAAATAATAAGATTTTTAGAAAAACAAAAATACTTTCATAACTTTGAGCTGAATACAAAGACACAGTAAACAGAACACAAGAATATTAATTAGTTGAACTTCATTAAAGTTAAAATTAAAAATTTCTCTTTTTATCAAAACATAATTAAGACCTGGGAAAGGCAAGTCATGATATGACAAAATAAATTTGCAATATAATTTTCGTATTTTGTATTTTAAATATTGAAAAAGTACATAGACTACTGGACACCAAAAAATCAATAATAAAAACAAATAGAAAAATAATCAAAAGATTTGAATGTGCATTTCACAAAAGAACACTAACTTAATTAGCTTTCGGAAAGATACAAATGAAAACTGAATGAAATCACAATGAAACAGAGAAAACTAACAACCAGCCTGGCTAAAATGAAAAATATGGAAAACACAAATTTTGGTGAAGATACTTAACAACTCTCATAGGTTGTTGGTGGAAGTGTAAATGAATGCAATCATTTTGGAAAGCTTTGGCATTTCTCTGTTAAAGATAAATGTATGCCTATACTATGGTCTAACAATTTCATTCTTAGATGTATACCCAAGATAAATGGGTACGTAGTTCACAAAAGACAGGCTAGAATAATTAATGGCAGCACTGATTGTAATAACCAAGAATGGGCAATAAATGTAATAACTAAGAATTATTTATCAATAGAGACTGAAAAAGTAGTGGCTAAAAACTATTGGATATATTCATACAATGGAATGGAAAAGAACACATTTTGGATGGAGGAATTTTGCAATGAACATTTGGCAGAAAGAGACCCTACACACCTGTGTGAGGTTAAAGAAAGGGCAAATGCAATCTGTCCTGACATAAGTGAGTACAGTGGTTTTGTTCTTGGGATGGGAGGTTTTGACTGGAAGCAAACAAAATAGAGTCCTCTGTGGAGCGGGAAATTTTCCATATCTTGAATTGAGTAGTTGATACTCATGTGTAACATAATATTCACCAAACCTGCCCCTTGCAGCTCTTGGTCTCTTTTGACCACATTTCCTGCCTCAATGCCATCACCACAATATCTGCTGCAACCAGGTTCACCCCTTATCACTCCACTGAACATGTTCATGCTAATTAGGTTCATCAGTAATTACCCTCTTGCCAAATTTAATGGATATTTTAAAATTCCAAAATTCCTTAACCTCTTTGATGCATTTCAAATCATGTATTATGCTTCCTTCCATCACCACGTTTTTCTGACCCTGAATATCATAGCTTCTGCTGCCGCCCAGCTCATATATTTTTTGCAAGGAGTTGTCCATGTCTTCTGATGCCATATAGGTTGCTTTGTATATATGATCTTTAAAATTCCTGCCCACCACTCACCTGCCCCCAGACAGATGGACTACACGATATTTACTGTGAACAGATAAATTAGAAAAGGGCCTATTTGGTTTGAATCAGTTGTGCTCCAGGGAAGATGGCCTTGAAAATGGACACAGGGTCACATTTTAGCCTTATTTTTTTCCCCTAACCCCTTGGCTAGGAGCCTTTATATAAAACTCCACCTGGAGAGCACTTCCTTGTAATACCTCATCTGGATTGATCTCAACAAAATCCCACTTATTACATGAGTCTCAATTCAATTGTGAACATCCCCATTAAACATTCCAGGCCTTATTAGGCTGGCAGGGGCATCTGCTTCCTCTGTATATCTTGCATCCTCCAGTGAAGCAGCTGACACAGCATATTGTAATTGTTTCTCTGGCTCCAATCTGAACTGTAAGGGCAACAAATGTGTATTTTCAATGTTATAAGCTCAGTAACATATATATGTATGATACGGTGTATAAACACAATCAGTAAATATTTGTTGAATAGATGAATAAATAAATCCAGCAGCAAATGAAGACAAAAACATCTACAAGATAAATATAGTAATTTAAATGATAATGTAAAATCCAAATTTGGGAAAATTGGAATCTCTAGAGTTTTGAAAAGTTGGCCATGCTTGGTAGTTCACACCTGTAATCCCAGCATTTTGGGAGGCCGAGGCAGGTGGATCACTTGAGGCCGGAAGTTTGAGACCAGCCTGGCCAACAGGTGAAACGCTGTCTCTACTAAAAATACAAAAATTAGCCAGGTGTCGTGGCGCACACCTGTAATCCCAGCTACTTGGGAGGCTGAGGCAGGAGAATTGCTGGAACCCAGGAGGCAGAAGCTGCAGTAAGCCAAGATTGTGCCACCGCATTCCAGCCTGGGCAACAAAGACCCTGTCTCAAAAAAAAAAAAAAAAAAAGTTAATTTTAGTCCTGTGGACTAAGTGTTAGGCTAAATTAAATACTTAAAGCCACTAGAACTTCACTTGCATTTATTCAATGTATGCTTAGTAGATTATATCTATCAACAGCTAATATTTTATAAACAAAATAAGAATGATAGTCTGAAGTGGCTTGTTTTATGAATTCAATAACTTATACTTTTAGAATGATTTTTTTTTTGGAAATACCAAAGAAAAGCAACATCATCATCTGTGTTCCGATAGTACAGCAAGAAAGTTACAAGTAAAATTCACTAACTCATCCATGAAAATAAACAATGGCACAGAAACTGACATAGAAGATATTTTGCAATATTTACAATTTTGTATTTTAAATTTTATTTCTGCAGCAATTACCATGAAAAGATTATCTTTTTAATTTTGAAAATATCAAATATTTAGACTTAATAATTTTGTATGAGCACATTTATTATACAAGATACTGTGCCAGATACAATAGGTTACATACAAGAATAAAGAAGTTATAATCTCTGCTTTCAAAGCATTCTGTCTCGATATATATATATACATACACAAATAGAGCTATGAGCTGAGACACACAAATTACTTGGATTGACTTTCTATAACATCCTTTATCAACAATGGAAACCTGACACATCACATCATCACTAAGTGTTAGAAACTAAACAAAATTTGTATTAAAAGAAGATGACCATTCAACTACTATCTTGGAGAAATTATGTGGATTGGATGCTTTCTGTTTGTATTCTTGGTAAACAAGCTCTGAAGAAGAAATAGTAATGGAATCCCTTAATCCCTTTATTTACAAACATTCTCATAGCTAGCATTTTTTTTCCAACATTGATCAAACAAAGAAACTTGATCTGCGAATCTTTACTGCATTTCATACTTGTCTGTTCATCTGGCATGTGATCTCTCAGGAAAGATTCAGTGCTCAGTGTCACAACTGAGGCTCTTCACTTACATTGGCTCTCCTGTTTGTACTTACGCAGGGACATGTGCGTGACATTTCAGTGTGAGATGATTACTTTGCTCTCTCTCTCTCTGTCTCTGTTCTACTTCTACCTTCACTTCTACCGCTCAGTTTCAGAGTTCTTAACCTCCTTGAGAAGATGAACTACAGCAACCTCTCCTCCTTTAAAAGTTTCACATTTTGAGGTACACTCAGACACAGAATTGTAGTGGGACACAGATGTGAAAGTTGAGGATTTAGAGGTTTAAAGATTCTTCTTCTCTCTCTTGTCTACGGAAAACATCCCGTCTATCTGCTCTCAAAACTTCAATCTTTCCCCTCTTACTTTAAGTGCAATTTACCAAAAATAATATGTTTTCTTTTGAATGAAAGGGAAGAGAGAGCAAAGAAAAAGAGAGCAAGAGCTAGGGCACACTTTTTTTCTTTGTCAACTTATGTAGAGAAAATGGAGTTTTACAAATGAGTTTGCTCAAGAGATAAATGATGAAATACTTTTAATCAGAATACTTTCTGTTGTCTGTCATTAAAAACATTTGTAATTATAACTGTGCTTAGCGAACTGACTTGTGTTTTATATGGGGTAATATTTAGAGTCACTTTTTTCATAATTAGGTTTTCAAAGTTTTCTGATGATGAGAGTGGTAATTTAAAGTTTATGAATAAAACACGATATTTCTGATTGAAACAAAGGAACCAAAGGGCCTTTCACTTAAATTGTTTTTACCTTCTATTTTGTTTTAGTCTTGTTTTATTCGTTTTTAGCCTATCACTTAAGGCTTTTAGGTGAGGAACATGTAAACTATTATGTACAAGTGAAAATGGAGATCTAATTTATGCTATTGAAGAACTGAGGAATGAATGCAAATATACTGAGAAGGCAGAACTAATGGTTTCAAGTAATTGTGTAGAGAAAGAGGATACCAGTCTTCTTGCCTGAGACTGGGAAACCAGGAGGAGGAACAGTTTGAAAGAAAAACACTGAGTTTGAAAGTTCTTCCGATGGCTTATGAGAAGTACTCCAGAATGCAGTAGAAACATAGATCACACATTAGGAAAGAAGATATAGTTAGAGACAAAGCTTTCATGGACTTTTGTATGGAAATGACAGTTGAAACATTGATGTCTGACATTACAAACTGAAGTGAAGTGTGTAAAGAGAAACAATATTGGGGGCAATAATGGGAAGTAGGTTGAGAAAAAAGTTCATAAATTTAGGAAGACAAGAGAATCCAGGTTTGTAGCAGGCAAGCCAGTGAAGTCAGAGAAGGAAGAGTTTCAACCATGTCACCTGATGCTAATGGGAATTGAGAAGATTGGAATATGGAATAGATCCAGGAGAAATCATGGTCCAAGAAGTGCTAGCATAAGGAATAGTCAAAATATTTGAAGACTGATAGAAAAGAGTTGGGTAAAATAAATATACATGAAAGTCAGAGGAAATAACTATTGAAGAAGTATTGAGAGACTAGTATGACATCAGTCATCACAAATGATGGCCTTGCCTTAAAAAGGAATGGTTTGTCTTTCTCTGATGTATACAGTGGTGATTATATACAAGGATAATTTAGTAATAAGGGAAAAAGTTGAGGTTGAATCTCATCTAAATTTTCAATATAGTAGAAGACTGAAGTATCTGCTTAGAGATATGGAATATGGTATATATTTGAGGGCTTGAGGCAAGGTGATTGGAACAGGTGATGTGTAACTTAGAATTGAGCATCATCTATTGGAATCATTTATAATATTCAACTAAGATTGGTTAGCACAAATTTAGTGTTATCATCTTAAATGCTTTTTCCCCCAGAAATATTTCCAACTCAAGAATCAAGGTATATAGATAATGTGCAGCTGAGTCTAGCCTTCCTTGAGTGAAGACATCAAAATATGACAGAAAAACAAGAGGAATTTGAAAACTTGTGAGGCAAGGAAGAGAAACTTCCTAAACCTGTGTTCATGAAGACAGTAAATAGATTCAATATCACAATAAAACAAAGCAAAAGAAATGAATAAGATACTTAAGATTTAATTCAATAATAAATTTTTAAATATTTGTGGGTAGTGGAATTATAAAAGTTTATGTTCATAAAAAAATTTCTTTTCGGTAATACTTGAATTCTAAAAAGCCAACTCAGAAATGCCTTGTAAAACAAAACAAAATATGTAGGTGCTGTAGGAATGCAGTGCAGCATTTAGCATTATTCCACAAGAAGTAAATGGAAAGAATGCCTTGAATGCAAATATTTATGTTAATCCTAACAAAAAGCAAAATAGTCTGAACTCTTATCAAACTGCCCTCAGAAGTGCTTGAAGGGGAAAAAAAGAGAGGATAGTATATTCAATAGGGGCAGATTCTAAAGCCAGACAGGAACAATAAACAACGACAGGAAAAAAAAAACACCTTTAGACTGACACACCACAACTTGGAGAAGCAGAACTTGTAAGTTGAACAGGAGAAACACTAAGGAAAGTGGATGAATGAAGAGAAACAGGGAGCAAGTGCTGCAGCCATTCTATAGTCTTTAAAATGATAACCTACCAAACTTCTGTTTCTATTTGGTTCAGTAAATAGGAAGGGCTTGTCTATGCGAGAGATTAAATAAAGTATTTCCCAATTTTCATCTAGAGAAATAAACATTGTGTATATTTCATCGAAAGAAATAGAACGACAGAGGTGAAGATATTAGCAAAGGAGTACTCATGATGAAATTTATTACAACTTCAGCAGGAGAAAAATATAAAGTAGATTGAGAAATTGGGAGAAGAATGTGGTAGAGGTCAATGGATTTTTGCATTGAGACAAAATGTTTTTATGAAAGGAGCGCTTCCAAAGCAGGAAGGAAATATGTTTTAATTGGAGAGTGGGGTTTTAGAATCAGAGATTTTAGAAATTAGATGAGTCTAACATTTTTTTGTGTGAGAAACGGAGATGGAAGGTAGAAAACAGTCATTGAGATGAAGAATTATATATTAGTGTGTAAGTTGTGTCGTTCATACATGTTTTGAAGCCTTTATGTATGGAGACAACAACTGAAGTGGAAAAAATATAAATCTAGGAGTTGTCATCAATATGTTAAATGGTCGTATTAATTAGAACTAAATAAACATCTGTAGGATCATTTACCCTTGCTAGGAGCTGTAAAGTGTTCATATTCATTAACTCCAACATTTATTTCTTGACAAATTATCCCCAAAAGCTAGATAATAGGAAGTATTTATAACTCTTGTTATATATAGGTTGTTTTTCTAAAAAGCTGGCTCTCCAGTGCCTAAGACTGGCACACTGAGCATGTGAAAGATCCTGAAAATAAGGTTCTTGTGCAGGCATGTTCCAATATCACCAAGGAAGTGGCTTACTCACTGTGAAATAATATGATGACAATAAATGCCGCTCCTGCTGTATAATGAATGCCTAAGCAAGGGTGCAGTTATATTCTCTGGAGGATGGGTGAAAGATGGAGCAGTGTGAGGGTGAAAGCAAGATGTGTGTTGCTCAGGAGTCATGAGGAGCTACTTGTACATCAATCTAAACTGGGAGAGCATTGCAACACTCCAATCCAGCATGACACAATAAGTTAAGGTTTGATTATATAAGTTCAGTTTTACGTCTTTACAGAGACTCATATCTAGCACTTAGGACTTGTAAATGTCATGTAATTATTCACACAAAAATTTTAGTTGTTGTTAGTCTATTTGCATGTGTGTGTGTGTGTGTAAAGTTGCTGGAACCATGTGAGTAGCCAGAACATTGGCAGGTAAGCTACTAGATTTCAGAAACTCTATGAAGATTTTGAGTCAAGAGTGGGAAATTTAAATAAATGACAGTGAAATTTACATGAATGACTAGCAATGACAATGGAGAGGGAATATTCCACCTTGAAGATGGGAGCCTCAAAAGAGGTTTTACAGGAAGAATCTACATTTTTAAAGCAACTCTAGGGAGCAAAGCAAATACTTATTTCAACTTCCTACTAGGAAATGTCAGGTTGCTGACAGGAAACGTAGCTTCTATTTGAAAAGACTTCCAGGGAAGCAGTGATTTTGGGAAATACCTCATTTCAGTTAAAGAAAGGAGGTGGCAAATAACAAACTAAAACAATGGTGCCATAATTTGAATGTTTGTTCCCCACAAAACTCATGTTTAAATTTAATTGCCAGACAGTATTAAAAGGTGGAACCTTGAAGAGGTGGTTGGGCCATGAGGTTTCCACTCTCATGGGTGGTGTTGGTGCTGTTATAAAAGGGCAAGTTTGGTTGCCTCTTGCTTTTTCTTGCCCTTCTACTTTTCACTGTGGAAGGAAGGTCCCCATGAGGTGCTAGCACCCTGATCTTGGACTTCCCAGCCTCCAGAACTGGAAGCCAATAAATTTCATTATAAATTATCCAGTCTCGGGTACTCTGTTTTAGCAGCACAGAATGGACTAAGACATATAAAAAGTTAATTGATCGCTAATTGGAACTTACAGAGGATCTGGAAGTTCTGGGAAGGCTGAGAAGGTTGACGTTTACACAAAATATTAAGAGAGAAGGAAGGAAAGGGGAGGTATGGGCTTCCAGGAGTGACCTTGTAAAACAGGGATGGGAGGTACAGTGGAGGTCCTAACAGTGTCTGACAGGAAAGTGAGTGAAAGATCACTTCTAATGCAGGGTTCCAAATAATATTCTCGTTGCTTCAGCAGCAGTAGCAGCAGCTCTCCAAAGCACTCTGGGCACAATTTCTTCATAAAGTTTTTGATCAGCTACCTTGAAAAAGCACCTGCAAGGTTTGTATCTTAGTCCTGCAAGTAAAAATATATTTAAGAGATATCATTAAAAGACAGAGTATGGACATAATTAGCAAAACAGTAACTTCTCTAGCAATTGTTAGCATGCACATTTATTACAAATTCCTTTAAGTTAGATCTTTTTTGTTTTGTCTCATCTCTCTTTATCTTTATTGGTCTTTTAACTAGAGTTAAGGAAAATGGATTCTTCATCCAAGAAATTTGGAATGAAGACTGAAACTGAGTGAGTAGGTGATGTCTGGTTAGTTAGAAGATGAAAGGAGTCATTTTATTGGGGTTCAGAAGTTTTGTACTTTTTTACAGGGCTGTGAACTAATTTAGAGAGTGAAATAGAGGTATAGATTATAATCTAAGTAGGAGGAGGACAGGGCCACCAAAAAATGATTCCATTAAAAAATCTTAAGGCCCTCCTACAATAATCTTAATCTAGACATTGTAGAGTCGGTTTCAATCAACATTTGCTGAAAGTCTACCACTTGCCAAGCCACGATGCAACTTATCACCTCATCTCAACTATATCATAATTCCTGTTGTTGCTATTTATCCCCTCACAAAGGATAAATGTTTCACAAAATTTCAAGGTAACATTTAGGTCTTTTGACTTTAAATTTTGCATTTTTCCTACTTTATCTAGATCTCATTCAAGATAACAGTTTAGGGTATACAACTGATTATTAGAGCATAGTAATATCTATTTATTAGTACTGCTATTTCCACTTTGTTTATTATCTCCCTCATTCCAAAATAATAAAACAGGCAAAACAAATAGGAAAGATTTGAGGCAAAGACAGAATTAGGATAGGAAATTAAACCAAAATCATGACTAAGATTCATAAATTCTCCCTGCTAGTTTTTTTGCTAGTAGCAGACTTTTGAGTTTACTAGCAATTCATGTAAGATAAAGAAAGAGACAGACTTAAAATTTTTTGTCTGGGCACGGTGGCTCATGCCTGTAATCTCAACACTTTGGGAGGCCGGGGCAGGCGGATCGCAAGGTCAAGAGATCAAGACCATCCTGGCCAACATGGTGAAACCTTGTCTCGACTAAAAATACAAAAATTAGGGTGTGTGTGGTGGTGTGTACTTTAGTCCCAGCTACTCGTGAGGCTAAGGCAGGAGAATTGCTTGAACCCGGGAGGTGGAGGTTGCAATGAGCCAAGATCACGACATTGCACTCTAGTCTGGTGACAGTCTCAAAAGAAGAAAAAAAAAACTGTCCAACAAAGGCGAAAAATAAGAGTAAGGGGAGGGAAAAAGAGAGAGAGGAGAGACAGAGAGAGAGGGAGAGACAGAGAGAGAGAGAGAAACATGAATGATAGTGGATCAAAACTAATGCAGAATCGGATATAACTAGTTCTAAAAGGAACTTGATCATATTGATGTTAGCAGAATGACAAAATCAGCATAGGGATATCTCAGACCAAACACAATTTAAAGAGCATCACTTTGAGGGTGAAGAATTGCAATCCATTTTCGGTTCTTCATGAGATAAATACCATAATTTATTCAAAAAGATGCCTGGCTTTACATATTTTTTTACTCTTTAAGCTCCTTTACTATCATTAACAAATTAGTGACCAAACCCATTCGATTAAAAACTGAGCTTTATGTCTATTCCTTTATATTTATTCCCACTGCCAATGATAGGGCGTGGGCCATCATACTTGTTCAGCTGGATTATCACAGCAGCCTTTTAGTCAGTTTTTCTGCTTTAGCTTTGCTTTCTTTCAGTCTGTTCACCACAATTCAATCTCTTTGGATTAATTTGGTGTTTTTCTTGTTGCTCTTCAGATAAATCCAAATGTGAACATGATTTGCAAAACTATGTAAATTATGCATATTATTGAATTTTTCTGAGACCACTTCTTAGGGTTCTCTATTTCTTTTTTTTTTTTTATTTTCACAGAAAACATTGCTTTATTAACTGCGTTTGCCAACACACAAGGAGTGCAAAGGGCTCCCTATGACACAAGCCCTGGTGGAGCCAGGGTCTTGAAGCTCCCATGAATGAGCAGGACAGGATGGGGCTGGGAACTATGCAGCAGCGGCAACACAGAATCATGCAGGGCACAGCAGGCATCGGCCACACCCAGGTGACCATACATTCTATTGCTCATTAAGGGTTGCAAACATGGACAATGTACAAAAAGGAGAAATAGGTCTTTTTGTTAATGAAAAATACTAAAGTTAGATATTGACTAGGACTTCCTTGCTCTATCTTTTTAAACATTCTAACCTTTGTTTTGGATATCTCTTTTTCTAAGAAACTTTTCAATGACATACTTTTAGTTATATGCTTTTTCTTTGTATTCTTTTAGTATCTTATCCTTGCTTAGTTATAATATTTTTTCACATTATCTAATCTTTTTTTTTGGAGTTATCACATAATATGAAAGAAAATTAAGCACTTAGTTTCCAAGTTTATCTCCAGCACCTTTCTTTTTTCCTAATATATAGTGGAAGCTTAGTAAATATTTACTGAGGGAATGAATAAATTAATAAAAGCATCAGAGCAATTAATCATCCCATACAATTATAAAAATAAATATGGGAATTAGCTCATGATATTTCTGTACTGTTTCACTCTCACTCCCATGCTGAAGTGGATAAATAACTTTCAGAAAAACTTGGTCCATAACGCAGGGCTGCTTTGTTCCTTTATCTTTCTTTCTTTCTCTTTTTGAGATGAAGTCTTGCTCTGTCTCCCAGGCTGGAGTGCAATGGCGGGATCTTGGCTTACTGCAATCTCTGCCTCCCAGGTCCAAGCAATTTTCTTGCCTCAGCCTCCTGAGTAGCTGGGACTACAGGTGCTTGTCACTACACTAGCCTAATTTTTGTATTTTTAGAAGAGATGGGTTTTCACCATATTACCCATGCTGGTCTTGAACTCCTGACCTTGTGATCCACCTGCCTCGGCCTCTAAGAGTGCTGGGATTACAGGCATGAGTCACCGTGCCAGGTCTCCTTCATTTTTCTTAAACACACTGTTGTAAACAGAGCTCTTCTTTTCTCTCAGATTTCTCACTCTTAAGTTTTAGCACACATTGAAATCTATTTAAATCTATTCTCTCTCTGGGCTTTCTTTTACCTAATGAAGATTTATTTTTCATGAGATATTTAGTCTCCAACTGAAGACATTAATTTGAACCAAAAAATGCCAATATTCATCTATTTTTACAGTAAAATGACTATTCCATATATATAGTAATATATTTTAGATCTCCAGTAGACTGCGCCACTACCCCTTCAAACACAATTGAATGCATTTGAGTGCATGACCAGGTTTTTTGCCTTGGACAGCTCCATTTTCCTGTAACATTTAGGTAGATTCCCTGGCACTCACAAATATTATATAATGTATAACTTGTGATAAAGTCCATAAACAAATTTATCAATTAGGCTATGCTTTTCCTTTCTAAAGCTTATACTGTCAGGCATAAGAATTCTTTTATAGTCTCTTTTATTTCTTTCGAATTAGGAAGAATATTCAGATTCATTATTAAACCTGCCACTTACTTGGAAATTAAATTGAATTTGACACATATGTAGTATATTTTTTTCTTCCATAACAATATTTTCAAATATATAGAATCCTTGGAGGTCTTCACAAAAGTTTCAAATTGCCTTAATTCAATAAACATCATATTTGCTATTAAAGCATAATAGATATTTAATGTATTTGTTAAATTTAAATTAGGAAAAGAGACACACACTGTAAGTTCACACTGGACTGAGAAGGGATATTCAAAGATGTAGTGGTATTTACTCAGAAAGTCAAAAAGAAAATGATCTTAGAACGTATTTCTTAGAGAAAGCAAGAAAATGTGGCACTAAAATATTTTACCTTTACTGGCTGCTATTCTATTTCCTTTTTCCATTTGTCTCCTAAATTAATATCTAAATACTAAAATGCAAATAACAAAATAAAGGATACACTGTTCCATAATTTTGTGCAACTAACCATCTCTTTAACTTTCGCAGATTGGAAAAATATATATTTAATATTGTACAATTTGTTCTGTGAAATATCTGTAGAAATCACTGTTTTATGCTACATGAGTATGTGGTTGTGTGCTTTTTAAAGAAAGACTTCAGCAACTTGTAACGTGATAGTTATCAAGAAAGTAGAATTTTTCTGAGAGCAGTTGAAGGGGCATGTTTGTAAAATTGTAGAAATTGCTAGTGCATAAAAGAGGTGCTTTAAGGAGTTGCTTCCTTTTCTTTCTAAACACTTAATAGAGATTATGATGAACTCATATAACTTTTTAGACTAAGGTGTTGTAGTAAGATTTCAGGTTAAAACCAACAAAAATTTCACTATTGCCAATTAGAATTCTCTAGTGGAGTTTAAACTAGTAATGATTTTCAATTAGTATAACAGAATAAGATAGATGTAGACTTTACAACACAAATATTGAATCTACTTGTCAATAGTTTCTGGTTCCTTAGAAGTAGTTCATCAATTTAAGCATATATTTGAGGCTATAATTACTTTCTCTGATTTCAAGAATCTGGCAGTCATTGATAGTAAAGGAGCTTCCATTAGTATCCTCTAAAATGTGTACATTTAACCTGATAAAAGTTCTTACTATTATGAAGATTTCTTACAACTTAACAGGGGTTTTTCTTTTTGTGAAATTCAGTACTTTTCTCAGTATGTGACCAGTTACAAATTAAGAATTCCATGTTTTTGTTTGATATCTCTAGTCTCTAAACTTTAATTTTGGTGAAAGAAAAATGAGCTAATACATGAGCCAAGGTGTGTGTTGGCTTGAGCTGCAAAATTCTGTGAGGAAGAATCCAAAAGCAAACCAGAAAACTTTCACTTCATTACAACGGCATTAGAGTAAGAAGCCTAGCCTCCTCTCATAGTTGTTTTATGAGGTGATAATGAAGGGAAAATTCTCTGGCTTAGACAGCAACACATATTTTAAAGTAGGTTAGAACAGATCACTTCAACTTACCCAACTCAAATATGAAAAGGGGTTTTAATGACATCTTCTGGTTGAGAATAAATAGACCTTTCTAAAACAAAAAGAATGAAAAACCAAGCATATTAATGTATTTATAAAATGTAGCGCTACCACACTATACTTTTTTACTCTCCCACCATCCATTCTCTCCCTCTCTCCTAACAATTAACAGGTATTTTTTTTTTTTAAATACACAGAAGCTTTGGTTGGGCATATCATGGTGATAGTTGTGATAATAGTAATCCTGACACCTTTTATCAAGTAAAACATTCTGGTGATAATAATAGTCTTCATGTTTAGTTTTTAAATTTAAAAGCACTTCCTCATGCATGTTGCACATGTCCTCCAAATTCTGTAAGAAAAGTGAGGGCTCACTAAGTTGATTCAATTATCCAGAGTCACATATCTAGTAAGTAAAGGAGTGGATAAAGTAACCCCCCCAAAAGAGAATGCAAGTGAAAAGTATATTATAAAATTGTTGGTAATAGTTTGGTTGAACTTACATGCTTCAAGGGAGATTATTTCTTACATTGAATAGTAAATAGAAGGTACTCAGCAATATTGAAAAAACAATTGAATTAAGCAATGAATGAATCTAATGATCTACTTATTACAGCTCTGCCTTCTATGAGTTTCTAGGTTTTGAGCTTCTTGTATATATAAGAGTACAGGGAGACTCGGAAAGGGGAATATTACAGATGATATAAAGCAGAAAATATTATAGTTAAAAATCCAGTTTGTTTATTTAAAAAGAAAAAAATGAGGAGTTTGGAAATAGAAACAAATTTAAGTACACAAATATTATAGATTCTAACTCATCACTCAAATGGAAATTATTTTCTCCTTTCAGAAAATGCTCATATGCTTCATACCACAAAGAATACTTTCAATCTATAAAAATAAGACATTTAAATAACAATGTAAATAATTATATGAGCTGCGATATGACATTAAATGCCATTTTATAGTCATATTAAAATGTAAGTTCAGAAAGAAAAGTGGAAAAATAAAAGACCAGCCCTTATTTTATTAGTTGGTATTTTGAGGTATTAATGTTTTGTTCTGTGAATTAAATGTTATTACATATAAATGTTTTGTTTAAAATACAGAAATACTTTTTAAACAGAACAAAAATGGTGTCTCTGTAAAGTGAATACATTGATAATGATGACAAATGAATGTGGAAAGCTGTTGTTCAGCTGCCAGTTTTTCCCAAGAATAGGTAATTCAGGCCACACTTTTATTCCTAATAGTACATTCTTAGATTTAATGTTGAATGAAGCATGAGAGAAGGACTCAGTGAAGGAGGAAGGATAAATGCTAATTAACTTGAACTGATCTGATGCTCTTCATTAGTGCTAAATATTCCTGAATTGCCACTGCCTACAGATCCAAAACACAAAATCTTCCAATCTAGCTTTGCATATTTAGTAGCATATGGAGTCTTGTCAGGCAGCCAGGAGCTTCCTCATCTACTTGATTCTGAAGCATGGGCTTGCCCCTAATTTAATACCTTGAACTGATTCTATTTAGGTTGTAATCTACCCTAATTGCTATTAAGATATTGAATTGTATAAAACAGCTGTTAAATACCATTTGTGACTTAGCTAGAATCATTATGTGGAATAGAAAATGGCATTAAAATTCAAAATTGCAGTTTATTTTGAGAGCTAATTTCTGAATTAATGGTATTTCAGAATTTTTTTAGTTTCTGATGTGAAATATTCAAGAAGATTTTTAATTACAATATGCATTTCAGAAATTTATTACCAAAATTAAGAAACAATATTCTGAAAAGAAATATAGTGTGTTTATTACTCAATAAATAAATGTTAAAGTATTTTATTCCTTTCATTTCACTCAAAATTTATATAGTTGATGAAAGTATTTTCTTGGATAAATTTTATTAACACCGATTAATGGGAATAATTTGTGCCATTTTTGTAATAGGGGCTTTCTTGCAGGGTACATCACAGGACTACTTTGAGGTGTTTTCATGGAACAAATTCTGACATCTTAAAGTGCCCAGGAAAATGGCCCAAGAATGTGGAACCAGATTAATATGAAAATACCCTTCATGGTGTGCAAGTGATGACCTATTACAAAGTGCCTGAGACCTTTTCTAAACCAGAGCTCCCATGGATCTAGTCAGATATTGCGATTTCTGCTAGGATTACAGGGTTCATTAATGTCCTAGGAATAAATTTAAGGATGTGGGGATATTATATCACAACTGGACAACTTGAGAGAATAGTATGTGAAAATCTCCAGGAACTGAACCTGTCTCAGTATTGTTATTACCAGAACTTGGTCAGTCTAAACTATGCAGTTGTGTTAGTGAAAAAAAAAAGTGATATTGAATTAATGGAGTGATCAGGGTAAATCGTCTCTTGATCCTAGAGTATTTGGAAATGAACTATAGTGGATAAGACTATCTTCCACCAAAATATTTCAAAGGTTTTCTTGTCTAAATTTTAGAGATCATCGCATTTTCTTCTAGATTAATCACATTTTCTTCTCGACTATATTTTATGAAAGGTAGTCTTTCATAAAAGAAACATAATACCACATTAATTTCGAAGAAAATACGGTGGTATCTAAAATTTTGACAAGAAGACCTTTGAAATAGTATTTTCATATTAACATATTCATATTTTCATATTAACCTGGTTCCACATTCTTGGGCCTTTTTCCTGGGCATTTAAAAATGTTAGAATTGGTTTCATGAAAACACCTCAGAAAGCCCCTATTACAAAAGTTACAAAGAATGTAAATAAATTTGCAAGAAAATAAAACTCAATCAAAAAGTGGACAAAGGATACGAACAGACCCTTCTCAAAAGAAGACATTTGTGCAGCCAACAAACATATGAAAAAATGCTCAGCGTCACTGATCATTAGATAAATGCAGGTCAAAACCACATTGAGATACCATGTCACACCAGTTAGAATGGCGATCATTAAAAAATCAGGAGACAACAGATGCTGGAGAGGATGTGAAGAAATAGGTAGGCCTTTACATTTTTGGTGGGAGTGTAAATTAGTTCAACCATTGTGGAAGACAATGTGGCGGTTCCTCAAGGATCTAGAACTAGAAATATCATTTGACCCAGCAATCCCATTACTGGGTATATATGCAAAGGATTATAAAACATTCAATTATAAAGACACATACACACATATGTTTATTGCAGCACTATTTTCAATAGCAAAGACTGGAAACCAACCCAAATGTCCATGAATGATAGACTGCAGAAAGAAAATGTGGCACATATATACCATGGAATGCTATGCAGTGTAAAAAAGGATGAGTTCATGTCCTTTGCAGGGACATGAATGAAGTTAGAAACCATAATTCTCAGCAAACTGACACAGGAACAGAAAACCAAACACCACATGTTCTCACTTATAAGAGGGTGTCAAACAATGAGAACACATGGACACAGGGAGGGGAACATCTCACACTGTGGCCTGTCAGTGGGTGTGAGGGATAGAGGAGGGATAGCAGGGGATGGGGGGACTGGGGAGGGATAGCATTAGGAGAAATACCTAATGTAGATGACGGGGGGATAGACGCAGCCAACCACCATGGCACGTGTATATCTATGTAACAAACCTGCACAATTTGCACATGTACCCCAGAACTTAAAGTAAAATTTTTTTAAAAAAGGGGGGAAAAAAGAAAAAAAAGTTGGCATGAATTTATCCCCATTAATCCATGTTAACAAAATTCTATTTATTATTATTACATTTTGATACATGTAAATATTACAACATGTAAATCCTACATTTTCACAGTCCTATTCATGCCAATTCTAAAGCTCTCTTAATCTTACAGTAAATGCATGGTATTGTTGATTCTGTTTTTAGATATTCTATTTTGTTCTTGCATTAACCATGTTTCTGATGTTTTGACATCTGGGGACTTGCTAACCCTGAAGGGATTGTTTGTCTCAGGCCTAGCCAGTTCCTGGAATAATAAATGACTTTCTCAGAAGTGTGCCTTTCCCATACAAACCAAACAGTTCAGAGCTCAGCCATCCCCATCACCTCCTCTATTGGCCCACACTCTGGACCACTATTTCTCTTCCCTGATCACTCCAGGTGCTTGTACCAGAAAACTAGAGACAATTCCTACATCCCAGAGCCCATTGAAATTATTCAAACCAGCCAATCTTACACCTACTTATCCTGCCTCACCCATTCCTTCCTCTGGAACCCACAATGAAGGCTTCCACCCACATTTTTTCTTTTTCCCTCTGCCTCCTGACTGATCAAGGGTTTTCTCACGTGGCCCCGCCTGGCATGACAGCTCCCTTTCTCTTGGTAACCCTGAGTTACAAACTGTTTTTTCAATGCTGGTCATCTCCTGATCTGTTGGCCTCATCATACCTTACTAATAAAACCTGTTTTAAAATGGTTCTATTGATGTGTCTTTCTAATCCTACTCTTACAAACATTTTTATTTTTATGATTTTTGTAATATTCTCAAATGTCTTGTAACCCAAAAGCCTTCTTCTTATGTTTTAATCCCATCTTAATATGCTTGGCTGACTTAAGATCCAAGCAAGTTAATATGAACATGCTAAAGGAAAGACTCTTTCATCATGTCCTACATAAAGCCAATGTAGGGAAATACTACATATAATTTTTAGACCTATCCATATTAGTAGAATCTAGAATGGTGAAGAAAATGAGTGCAAATTAGACGTCAGAAGATTGGAATTTTGGTTCTGAATCCACTAAGAAACTTTATTACCTTAGAAACATTACTAAATGTTCTCTGTCTCTTGTCTAGCATCCTAAAGAGAAAGTGAGATCTTTTCCTTGTTAAAATTTCTCATCTGGCTGGGCACGGTGGCTCATGCTTGTAATCTCAGCACTTTGGGATGCCGAGATGGGCAGATCACCAGAGACCAGGAAGTCAAGACCAGCCTGGCTAACATGGTGAAACCCTGTCTCTACTAAAATACAAAAATCTGCTGGGCATGATGGTGGGTGCCTCTAATCCCAGCTATTTAGGAGGCTGAGATGGGAGAATCACCTGAACCTGGAAGGCGGAGGTTGCAGTGAACGGAGATCATGTCATTGCACTCTAGCCTGGGTGACAGTGCCAGATTTTGTCTCAAAAAAGAAAAAAATCTTGCATCTATTTTTCTAATCCTATAATTTTACCATCCATCAGATGCACGTGATGTATTACCTGGGGCAGGGCCTGCCCCAAAGAAGATTCCCATATGAGTTTGCAGGAACGAATTGCTGGTTTCCATCCACCTCACCATACCTTCACTGTCCTGGCTGTTTTTATGCACCTTTGTTTTCAATGTGTGTTTTCTCAGGACACTTTCATCCTTATTATAATCATCTGTCTTTCCATCTGTTATATGAGACTGGTGATAAATCATGTCCACCTCCCCACCCTTAAATATTATGTGTTACAGAATTTTGACATTCAAGACAAGTTCATCTTTATTATGGTAATTGCTTTGAACACTATGAGGTAGACTTAATTGAATAATAATCTAGATCAAAAGTTTTATTCTGACTCAGTCATAAAATTGTTTAGGTTAGTCGAGATAAATTAGTACAAGGCAACTAAAAATACTAACAGTAAATTAAATCTAAGTATCTATGATTAAGTCAAAATAATCATTAACTTTTGACACTTTACTGAAAGTATCTATTTTCATGTGAAGCTACAAGGCAGTAAGACATCTTATCATTGTCAACATGAAAACTTTTGTGACAAACCTGACTACAAATATACCGTCACACATATCAGTGATAATTTTGCTTTTCTCTGAAAGTAACACACTGAAATTTATCATTTATTAAGAAAATAGAATATTTAAGATCACTCTTCATTTATCAATCGATATTTTTTCAAACCTTTAGTCTTTTGCTCTGAATCTGCAAAGGAAATAATTCTTGTGACATATTTTTTGTAGGTTTATATTTCTAACTACCTGATAATTACTCAAAATCAATTGTAAGACATAAAGATTTCAGACTCCCACAGACTTTAAAATTCTATGCTGCTGAAACATTGAGGAAGCACATTGGTAATGTATTTTCTATTGGCATTATTGTCTTAATAAACTTTATTTTAATATTTAAATGCAACAAAAAGAAAAAATAAAGTATACAGTTCATATAGTTTCTTTTTATAGCATTGTATCCGATACTCAAAAAGTACAAACAGAGCCTCTCTATGAAATAACAGTACCATTTAAAAATGAGTCAGCTCCTTACAGCTAAATGACAAATATCCCTGCATTGCTAAACTATGAATAGAAAAATAATGCATTAAGACTTGGTCTGGGGTACAAGAAGGCACCATGAAGTATTGGAATGCTTCAGAAAAGATCAATGGTATTACATATTTGATTTAATAAGAGTTAAGGAGCAGCACTTCTTCTAGGGCACAATAGCTACTCTCTATAATGTCATATTCAACAGTATCAAAGCAGTTGCTTTAAATATATCAAACAATACTATTACAGATTATGTATCAGGCTGAGCCAATGGGAGCTGAGAATTAGCAGCATTCTTTAAATATCCTGAGATGCTATTCACTTACTATTTAGATCCTTTTGTAATATCTATAAATAACAAAGAGATCAGTAATGAACACTTAGTAGTTACATAGTCTTTTTTTAGTAACTAAGATATTAGTTTAATTTAATTTTATGTGATCAATTGGAGGGTGGTTTTCTAGTCTGTCCTTCAGCTAATGATGTCCATTTCGAAATGTATGATAATTGCAACCATTTATTAGGCACTGTCCGATAGGACAAACCTATGAGATATAAGTATTGTTACCTCCACGTTATCGAAAGCTAACTGTGGCTGAGAACTGTTACTCTGGTAGACATCAACATGTACCACTCACATGCCCCACTGTTGGAAGTGCTATCAGCAGACCGCCTTCAGCTATGAGCTTCTCAGAAACTTTGTCAGTTGGTGAGAGCTCCTTTCCCAACGTTAAACCCCTTCCCTCAGTGCATCCGATGACTGATAGATGCTAGAATATAAGGGGGCTGTCACTAAAGAGCCCCTTGAGCTCCAGAGCTGTGTTTTTCATCTGGGGCTGTAGTTAGACAGGCATCACAACTTGACTTCTTCCTCTGCCCAGCCCTATCTCTTTCCCCTCTTTTCTACAAGGGCTGGTCCCAAGGACACACCTTCATAAATATCCTGAATGCTAGAATTTATCTCAGAATCTGCTTTCTGAGCAATACATCCTGAAGCCCAGTTACTTATTGCTCAAGGTTTTTTAACTAGCAGGTAATGAAGACAGGATTCAAATGCCCTTGTTCAAGTCCACTCACCCTCTAAGCTTCACTCACAGCCTCTTCATTCTATAGAGCTAATTCACAGATTGCTTCATTGGCTATTCAAGATAGGCTAAATTCTATTCTTTCACAAAGCATTCCAGTGGATGACTAAATTTTCACTGGATTTAGCCACACTCAAATTATCACACAACTGTTTAATTACAGGCATGTGGCAATTTCATTTCTAATTAAATAATTGTCTTCCCATATCCCCATTTCTAATTAGCCTTCTCATTTCTTTGAAGTTTTCTGTGAGTTTATAACCTATTAAATTGTATGGTTGTTCTAATTATGTATACACATTTGGTGCAATTTAAAAGGATGACCTAGAAATGTGCTTTTAAATACATCGTACTCATATTATATACATTATATTTTTTCATCTGTACCTGCTCAGATTTATTCCAAAAATCTCTGGCACACTTTTAACTGGATTTGTATTATCTGTAGCCTGACAGCTCTCAAAATAAGGTTTTAAATATAAAAGCAATTTCTAAGCTTTCAGCAAGATCATAACAATAGATCCATTTGCTTGTGGAATTAGCATCATACCTCAACGCTATCAATATGTCTGTGTAGGTTAGCAAAAACATATCTTGATTGCACTGAATGCTCCACATCTCAAAATGACTGTTACTCTGCATGCATCACGACTTATAAACACACGCCTCTTTCCAAAGAGCATTGTTTCTAAGGAAATAAACTGTTGTTAGTAATGTGTGTTGATTGTTCAGATCCTCTATTCAATGAAAAATATGGATGACTTTTATTTTTATTTGTGCCTGGTAGAAAATAACTCCAGCATCTACTGTTTTTCAGATTTATTTCCAGGAAATAGTATTCTTTGGGAATACAGCAGAATCTACATGGCTAACTGCCCTGTGATCTGGGAACTATTTTACCAGAGCTGCTTGCTGCTGCTTTTACAGAAAATGGGTGGGGAAATTCTTTTAAATTAATTCTTTGGGCTGTTCTGAACCCAGACCTCATCCCCACCTTCAGACGTGCACCTCTGTCCTGGACACTAGAAGGGTTGTTTGAGTTTGGACTGAGCTGTCAGCCTCTCGCACTGGTGTCATCTCTTTCTCTTTTTCTCTTTCTTTCTTTCTTTCTTTTTCTTCTTCCTTTTTTTTCCCCTTTCAAAGCCCCATTGTTGCAGAAGCTCAGCAATGGGCAGGGACTGAGGAAGTCTTTGAAAAGAGACCTAACTCTACTTTGCCATCAGGCTGAGCAGCACTAAGCAAAACCAACCTCACATCTGTCTAAATCACACTGAAGCGAATGAACTTTTAAACAAATGAGCTGCATGTTTTTCTCTAATGCTTATTACTAGCTGTGCAGTGAGGCTGCACCGATTTCAAAGGCTTTTCAATTCCTGCACAGAACTGCGAGGCTGTGGCAATGGTTCTTTGAAGAGAAAACACCACTGTTGGGACAGGCAGACAGCTTGGGCTTGGCTCAAAGACCTCCAAAAGTGACAGGGAACAGCAGAGGGGATGGTTCTGGCTACAAGCAGCTCAAGAAATTAATATAAAAGAGGCTTTCCTCTGTCCCCTACTGCAAATATTTTCTCTTGCAAGGGGAATCTTTGGAACTTGTCATACATATGAATTCTCTTTCAACTCAGAGGGGCTAACTTTGATATCAGCCTTTTAGCATCACTCTAGATTTTAGACATTTTAATAACTACCATTGAATTTTTCTTCCTGAAGCTAAGCTTCTCTAATTCTGCTTTTCCTATTTTAACGTTTGTTAAGAATTCTGAAGTGATTTTTTAGAAATTTTATTCCTTTTATTTTCCAAAAAGATGTCTAAAGGAATCAGATATAAAACGAAAATATTTATGTTAGGGATACAAACTAAATTGTAAACAATTTCATGTTTTTCACATGAAAGGAATCTGAAATACAAGCTTCAATCAATAGGATTTTAGAGAGTGCTTTGGTATGTTAATTGGAAATCATTCTAATCTGCTCTATCACAGAACTTCTGTTAGGTGACCTGGATTAGGACAGTTCAAGTTACACCCTCTACCTAAAAGTGATGAAGCTATATTTCTTCAAGAGTATCTTATCATTTGGACTTTTCACTCATTTACCCCAACAGTTATGTCTTTGATCCAAATTAGTGAGATTTAATGTTGAAATTTAGGATAAGTCACAAATTCTGGGCAAACAGAGAAAAATCTCTGAAGAAAAGTAGAAGAAAACTTCATGTTAAATATTTCTAAAACAGTGGCCCCTGCCCAATATGTCGTGTAATTTCTGGGAACTCAAAATAGCATCTTACAATATAGGGGATATTAATAAAGATTTTAAGTTTCCACAAAGGAATTAAACATGGAATTATATGAATGATCAGTTTGTGAAGTCAGATAGGCTTGGACTTATCGCTAGGTCTGCCACCACCGAAGAAGTATAACTTGGTTAGTTTTCTTACCATCTCTCAGTCTCTCGTTTTGCATGCTCTAAGTCAGGAATATATGAAATAATTCACTAAATAGTATATAACCGGCAAATATTTGTTTCATTTCCTTTTTGAAACACTTTTAAAATTATAGTTCAAAAGTATTTTACTTAAATTCTCAAAAAGCATTTGTGACTGGCACTTATTAAATCACCACAATTCAGTGCTTCAGAATTATTTTTGATTATCAGATTGTCATAAATATTGTGTTACCATTTTACACTATACAGTTTCAGTAACTTTGAAAATCAATCCTACTGAGAAATAATTTGCATAAAGCATATTATGCTGATTTTAAATATACAGTTTGATGAGTTTTGACAAATATATATACCAAAAAACTGCCCTTCAATTAAGATATAAAACATATTCTAGCACCTGCCCTCAAACTCCCTCATGTTTCTTCCCAGAGAATCCCACCACACCCTAACAGTCTCAGGGACAATTTACTTCCCTGAAGATGTTTGCTTACTCCAGAATTTCATATAAACAGAATACTGCAGAAAGTACTCTTCTGTATCTGACCTCATTTATTTTTAAATGCATCTTTGCCATTTTGTGTACAATAGGGCTTAATTGCTGACCAATATTTCATTTTAGAAATATACAAAACCTTGCTTATCCATTCACCTGTTGATGAATATTTGAATTGATTCCAATTTGGAATTGTGATGAGTAAAACTGCTCTAAAAATTTTGCACAAGCTTTGTTGTGGACATATTTTTATTTATCTTGGGTAAATATGTAGAAATGGAATTGTTAGGTCATATGGTAAGTAGACGTTTGACTTTGGAAGAAGCTGCTGAAGAGTTTTCCAAAATGGATTTACCATTTGATGTTTTTACAAGCATTACGCAAGAGTTCCAATTGCTCTGTATCTTCACAAACACGTGGTACTACCAATTTTGTAGGGGTCTGCTTGTATTTCCTTGTGGTTTTAATTTGCATTTCTCTGCAATAAAGCAGGACATCTTTTAATACGCTTATTAGCTTTTGTTATATTTTTTAACGTGTCTATTCAAATCGTTTGTCCATATTTTAACTTGTTCATCTTATTTTTAATTTTTAAAGTTTGTTTCATATTCCAATGTAAATCCTCTTATCAGATATATACTGCAAATATTTTATCTCAATATTTGGCTTATCTTTTTACTTACATAGCAATCTCTTGTGTAAAGCAGACTTTAATTTTATACATTTCAAAATACATTTTTTTATTTCTAATCATCTATGTGTCCTTTCTATGAAATGTTTGCTTAGACTAAGGTTAGGCAGATTTCCACGTTTTCTTCTAGAAATTCTGTAGCTTAGTTTCACTTTTGTGTTTATAATACATTTTGGGTGATTTTGTGTGTGTGGTATGTGGTATGTTTGAGGTTGTTTTGTTTCCATATGAATGTCTAATTATTTAACTGTTTTTTTGGAAAATATTATATTTTCTCCATTAAATTGCCTTAGCATCCTTATGAAAAACTGATTTTCCAGACATACGTGGGTCTGTTTTTGGAGTCACACTATTCTATTGCATTAATTGTTACTCCCTTGACTAATATAGCATGATAGGAAGTCTTAAAACCTTGTAGAAGAAGTTCTCTGTTTTCATTTTTGGTTTAAATCATGTTGGCTATTCTTCCATGCATTTTCACATAAAGTTTAGAATTAACTTATCAATTAGTACAAACAAACATGCTTGAATTTTAATTGGAATTGTTTCAGCTCTATAGATATATTTGGGGAGAAATAAACATCTTAACAATAGTGTATCTTTTAAACCAACAACATGGTATACTTCTTCACGTATTTAATCTGTTTTACTTTCTCCCAGTCATCTGTAGTTTGTGTCATATATGTATTTTGTTCAATTTACTTCTAATTATATTATACATTTTATGCTTTTTAAAGGGGCATTTGAAAATTTTATTTCCCATTGTTGATTGCTAGTATATAGAAATGAAATTGACTTTTTATATTGATCTTGTGATGTGTCACCTTGCTACACTCACTTATCAGTTTGGTAGTTTTTTGTTGATTCCTCAGGTTTTTCTTTCTATATCACCATGTCATTGTTGAATAAAATGTTTTCTTTCTTCATTCCAATCTGTAAGTCTTTATTATGTTTCTATTATTCAATTAATGCAGAACAATAGTGAATAAAAGTAGTGAGAGGGAACATCTTTGGCTAAACTGGAAATTTTAAAGAAAATCATGCAGATTTTCACAATTAACATGTCGTTTATTAAACTGAAAGAGTTCTCTTCTATTCATATTTACTGACAGTTTTTCTAATTAAGAATTGGTTTTGAATTTTGTTGGGTTAATTTTCTGCATGTTTTGAAATGATTATGTTCTTCTTTTTGATATTATTATAGTGAAATTCATGACTGATTCTTGAATGTTAAACCAAACTTTCATCTCTGAAATTAATGTACTTGGTTATGATGTGTTATTCTTTATACTGTATCTGATAAGTGATGATTAAACATTTTTATGTTTATGTATGTGAGAGATATTGTTATGCGGCTTTCTTTGTTGTGATATTTTGGGGACATCTGGTTTTGTTACCAGACAAATGCTGGTCTCATAAATTCAGTTGTGAAATGTTCCTTTTTTGTATTTTCTAAAAGATATTAGGAGTAGTATTATTTCTTCCTTAAATGTTTGATAGAATTATTTAATGTTGCCATTGAGCCTGGATATTCATTGTACAACTTTTAAATTGCAAATTCAATTTTTAAATATTTTTATAGTTTATTCCTTCTGTAGTCAGTATTGGTAATTTCTGTCTTTTAAAGTATTTGTCTATTTTATGTAAGCTGTAAAAATTAATGATATAAAATTGTTCCTAATTTTTTCTTCCTTTTTTTAATATTGACACTTTTTTGTATTTTTCTCTCCATTTTTTCCTGGTCTTTCTAACAATTGATCATTTAATTATTTTCAGCTAAATCCTTCCTTCTTTGTTTTAATTAGTTGTTTTTCTTTTTTCTAGTTTATTCAATTGAATACTTAAAAAAACTGATGTTATCTGTCTTTTCTTTTTAATATAATCTCTCTGTCTCTCTAAGTGCTACTTCCTCAACCTCTGACAGGTTTTGACCTCATTAGTCGTCATTAAAGTTCAAAATGTTTTTTAATTCCTGTAACGATTTCTTCTTTAAATGATAACTTACTTAGAAGTGTGTAGTTTAATTTTCAAATATTTAAGAATTATCCAGGTATATTTATGCTATTTATTTCTAATTATGTTGTGGTCCGAGAATATATTTTGTATGATTTCAAGTTTTTCAAATTGATGAAGACCCATTTTGTGGCATAGTATATGTTCCAAGTTTTCAAATTTTGTGTGTGAACCTAAAAAAAAGTTTTAGTTTTTTTGCAGATAATTCTACAAATATCAAGTATGTATGTTGATTGACAGTGTTTTTCAAGTTGACTATATACTTACTCTTTTTTTTTCTTTTTTGGTCTACTTGTTCTGTCAGTTTCTGGGAAGGGAGTATTGAAATTTTTAGTTATAATTGCATAACTGTTAAGAAGCTGTAGGTTTGATCTATATTCTGCTTTCAATTTTATCTCCCCAAAATGTTACATGTAACTGAAAACAAAATGCAAAATTTTACTTTATAGACTCTGAAGAAAGGAAACAATATCTTTAAATTGACAATTTATGCTCACAATACACTCAAGTCTGTATTAAGGTTTATGTAGTTAAATGAATTTCAGTATAATGCTGAATTCTTTTGAGGGAAAAAGTTCTATATAGAATACATGTTTCTACTTTGGTAACATGATAATAGAAGTATTATTAGATATCATTTGCTCAAGATTCCCCCAAGAAGATATTATAGATCATAGGTATTAACACATGGCTTTATGGAGAAGATGGTACTTCAAAGGTAAAAAAATATAAAACAGGAAAAGAAAGATAGGAAGAATTTTCTGGGCAGAGAAAATCACCAAAAAAATGAACTAAACAGCCCGGTACAAGGAATTATTAGTTCAGTATCCCAAGATAATAAAATGGGATGCACAAGAGCAGTGTAAGAACCATGTCATGGGATAATTTGTTGGTCTGTAAAGGAAATGACGATAATACTGTAGGGAATGCAAAAATGACTGAAGAGCTTGGAAAAGAGGCTTCCCGTTGGTAGTTTAGCTAGATTAGTATAACTTCAGGTTAATCAGGTAAAGAAGGACAAAATTAGAGAAAGGGAGATTAGGTAAGTACCTACTATGACAGTGTAGTCAAAAAATAATGCAAATCTGAATCAAGGTTGTGTTAATAGTTTTAAACAAGTGTACGAATTAGAAAAGTATTTCGAAGCTAAAACATGCAAGACTTGTCCACCGATTGATCATAGAAGGTACACAAAAAGAGAAACATATTAAGTCTGGTTTCAATAGTTTGGTGGATTTGGAATGGATTTAGAAGTCATCAGTCTATGAACTATGATTGCCTGAGATTGTCACATGGTGAAGATGTGGAGAGACTACCAGTCCCTAAAGATTCTGAGACTAAATTCTTGGGGAACATCAACATTTAACAAATTGACAAAGGAGTCAGGGTATTACGAAGAAATGAAGAGAACTAGATGAGAATAGTGGGACAAGAGTGAAGGATTTCAAGAATGTGATCATTATCCAACGCAGCAGATCAGTGTTAGAGGATTTGATAATGATGAGATCATGTGGAAAGTTACAGAGGACACTTGTCTAGGGATTGTGGGAATAAAAATTAATTTAAAAATGGGGGAGGGGGTTGGCTTGGGGAATAAAAAAATTCCAAACCAAAGAAATTTTGGTTTGGAGTGTAATATCACTGCTGATATAGTGATGTACCAGTGTTGTACAATATTTTCTACTTCTTTCTGACCAACAAGTTACCTACTCCTTAGTAACTGTTTCATAATAGATCCTAGCTGCCACCTGAAGTCTTTTCAAAGTCCTTGGACAAGTCTTACCGTCTTATAAGACATAGCAAATGTGGGGTACATTTTTGAGAAGCTTGACTGTACATTTTACAGAGATTAAAGAGATTAGCTTCAGCATCAACAAATCTGGGTTTGACTCTTGCTTCTAACACAAAAATGCTGTAGGTCCATGGGAAAAAAATGAGGCTTTTAGGACTCACTTACCCCAAATGTTAATTGAGGATAAGAATGTCTATTTTATGGAATTACCATGAAGATGAAAAGGGATGATGCATTAAAAATGGATAGCATATGCCTGATACATAGTGGCTATACAGTAATTGGCATTCATTAATCCCATAGAAATTTTCTTTTTGTTCTATTTTTAAATTAAGGCATAATTTTGC
The DNA here is from genome assembly GCA_963573385.1 of Cacajao melanocephalus. Lineage (NCBI taxonomy): Eukaryota > Metazoa > Chordata > Mammalia > Primates > Pitheciidae > Cacajao > Cacajao melanocephalus. Next base: position 86,951 of record CAUYLG010059995.1, read on the forward strand.
CTATTCATTTTATTTCAAATAAAATACTTATTAAATTTTCTTTATTTTTATTTCTTCTAGACCCCAGATATCTAGAGGTTTGATTATTGTGTTACTCAAATCATTGCACACTATCATTCTTGTTTTATTTTATTATTATTGCTATTTATTTATTCTCCTTTATAATTATAATCTCCTTTACCTATTGCCACAAAATCATTCTACTGAGTTTTAATATATATGTTTGTATTTGTAATCTAAGAAAATAGTTTTCTGTTCTTATTTTTGCGAATACTTTTGAGCCACCTAAAGGGTTTCATATTACGTGAAAGTCTATTACTGTTTTCATGACAATGCATGTTTTAAGATCTCTCCATGTTGTATGCAGTCTACATTGCTTTAGTCAACAGTGTGTATTCTTGGCTTTCATTTTTCATATAGTGATGGTCACAGAAATTGCCTCCAATTTTTGCTACTATAAATACTATTTTAATGAACAGGCTAGTACGTGGTCTGGGCTAGTGTCACATTCCTTTGGGATATGATTACCCTGAGAGGTTTACACTTATAGAATGAGATAATGCTTAATTTGTCTGACTGGTTCCAGTGTGCTTCCCAGGCTGACTCTATCAGTCTATGCTCCCATCACCAGTATATGAGGGCCTCTAATTCTTTACGTTACCACTAACACTTGGCATTACCTATCTTCCCAATGCTTGTCAGTCATTTGACATAAAATAGTTCATTTTTATTTGCATAATCGTAGAAATTGACAATGATTTTCACAATATCTTCATGAGATTATCTTTTTTAATTTTAATTTGTTAAACCACTTAATAATTATAGACCCAGTAGAAAAGGGAAATTTAATAACACCTTAAGCGAATAAAAAACAAACACATTGCCCCAATTCACCTTAAGCCTTAAATGAGAACTACTGGTTCTTTGGTTCTTTCATCAAACTATACTGTTCTTGATATACATCTTCAAATCATAGAACATTAAAGCTAAAAGTAATCTTCGCCAGTTAGCCAAAGCTCCTGGCTTTAAGAGTGGGGACAGTTTTCTGATTTTGGAAAATTTTCTGAATCATAACAAACATATAGAGAAATTTTGGCTTGGATTGTAGTATTGCTGCTGATATAATTATGTATCAGTGTTTTATAAGGTTTTCCACTTCTTTCTGATCAACATGTTACCTACTCTTTAGTAACTGGCCTACAATGGATTCTTGCTGCCACTTTAAATCTTTTGCGAATCCTTGGACAATTTTCACCTTCTTATACCATTCTTTTAAACAGCAATTTTAAAACAGACATCATCAAGACTCCATCTCCATCACATTTTCATTTCATGGAAAGCTATATGCTTTTGAAAGGATTTTATTTGAAAGAGCTCTGACATCAGGTGGTCCTTTTGTCAGAGATCTAAATGTTCCATGGATAAAAATGCAAAGGTAGATACATCTTTTTCTATTTATGGTACTAGATTGAATTTCAATTTGGAGTGTAATTTACACCTTTCTAATTTATTGAAGCGAAACACCCCTAGCAACAAGGAAATCTGATTTCTCTGATTTCTTGCTACTCTTCTGTCCAATTAGCTTTTTATTTATTTCTTCCCCATAGCCTAAACATAGCACAATTACTTAATTTTATTTTCTAACTCTATTTTGCTTTAGTAGACTCCAAGCAGGAAAATTTCTCACTCTGAATGTAGGACCCCTATATGCCTCTGATGATTATTTGTTTGCTGAATACAATATATGCTTGATTTCAGTTAATCTGTTAATATAGAATTAATTTTTACCAATATTATTAGCAAAATGTTATTTTTAAAAATCCTGATGATTCCTTAGCTGTAACATTTACATCATTAGATTCATTTTTAAATTCTTTTTCCAAACCATGGCATAATAATTAATAGTATAAGAAAAAATATTAGCCCAATAATTTATTCCTTTCAATTTCTCTCCCTTTCACCATTTTTAGAAGAGTCTAGCTGAATTTCATATGGACATGAAAATTTATCCTGCATTTTTGACAAAGCTTCTTGTGCTACTGATTTATATATTCCATAGGTTTCCTATAAACTATTACTGACATTCTAGGTATAATTACAATAATAACCTTGTTATGAATGTGTCTCCCAAAGCAGTAACTCTTAAAAAAAATTCAAGTATTTTATCAGAATAGAATTAGAATACTAAATCTGTTTTTACCTTTTCACCACCACTTGAGAGGCATAGGTAAGACAAGAGACTGAGGTCACAGCAAACAACATAAATTTTTATTTTTCTTTGGTTTTACCCATAGTATAAAAGTATAATATTCAAAATGCATTTTAAATATATATTTATTCAATAGACTAGAACACAACTGAACAAAATAATTGAAAAATCTATTTTAAAATGTTAAAAAATCTTCCATCAACTCATAGAGTATGGATACAAGCAATATGGGTCTTTCCAGAAAATAGAAAGCTAAGGAAACGGGGCTCTGAGTAAAATTAGTGCTGGTTCTGTATATGGCTTCAGTAAGCAAGTAGAGTTGAAATGCTTCTGATTCATAGTCTTATTGCAACTGAAACCTCTGCATTTTGCCACATTCAATAGAATCATCAAGGTAACTAATTGAGACCAAACACTAAACAGCCCAAAAGAGAAAAAAAAATGGTTCAAGTTATAACACATTTTATGCCCATTTATATTACAAGGGAATTCTTTATTTTGTTGCTATTCTCTATGATGTTCTAGTAGATATAGAATCACCAGGTATCTTCTCTGCTGTTGCTGTTGGGGCCCTCAAATAATTGTTTTTGTTTGTTTTTGTTTTAATAAGTCTTTGAGATGAAATTAAGATACAGAGCAAAACATTTAGTGTCAGCTGGCATTTGATAACCAATATTTTATGCATAAACTTCTTTATATTTATTTCAGTGAAGAGGATTCTTATGCCCTATACTGATCTGGTTACAATGAAAAATACAGCCCTAGATTGATTTTTATGATTTCCTGTATACTTTGCCTTAGTTGGTTCTTGATACTTAAAAGATAAAAAATTATTTCTCAGATAAAACTAAGGTAGTTTTACAACCTCTGAGAGAAAGAAGAAAAAATTTGAAGCATTTAAAATTAAACCTTTTTGGTGATATGTCAAAATAGTTTTTATTATATATATATATTCATCCTTGTAGCCCTTAACTAGCCTGAGACTCTGATTGCACCACCATTGATTTGTAGGAAATGTTGTTAGAATGTTGTTGTCAGTACTGAAACTCAGAGTCTGAGTAGTCCCCAGAACATTTTAATGGTGCTAGGGAGCCCTCTGAGTAAACACCTGTGTTTCATCATTCAGGCCATGTTGACAGGCTCATTGAAGCAGACACTTTCACTTCACTTAATACGTTTTGCTTCTTTGTATCTCAGTGTTCATCCATGTTTTTTGATGATAAGAGGTATGAAAAAGAAATGGTTTCAGGCTGGCAGGTCGATTCTGAATGGCTTGTTTCACTGTAACACATAGCCCCTACTAGTTGGCTCTATTGTGTTATGTGACATCCCGTGACAAAATGGAAGGAGGGGTGGATTTTCTGTCTTCTGAATCGCAATAGTTTGATACCAAATCTTGTACCACAGCACATTAGGAATACTCTCTTGCCTCCCAGTGGGGACAAATGTGAGTGGCATAGCCACAATGCTTATGCTGAATAAAAGATTAAGAATGAAAAGTTTAACCCTTTCATCTGTGAGCAAAGAGAAAATAGGGTACTCTATGAGTTTGATTATTAAGGTTTTCAGACTTTGGCCAATAATATTTTCATGAATTTTACATAACATCCATGATATGGTTTGACTATGTCCCCACCCAAATCTCATATTAAATTCCCATGTGCTGTGGGAGGGACCTGGTAAGAGGTAACTGACTCATTGGGGTGGTTCTTTCCTGTGCTGTTTTCATGATAGTGAATAAATATCATGAAATCTGATGGTTATATAACAGAGAGTTTCCCTGCACAAACTCTCAATCTTTACCTGCTGTCATGTGTGTATTGCATGACTTCCTCCTCCTTGCCATCTGCCATGATTGTGAGGCCTCCTGAGCCACGTGGAACTGTAAGTCCATTAAATCTCTGTCTTTTGTAAATTGTGCGGTCTTAGGTATATCTTTATCAGCAGCATGAGAAAAGACTAATACAATCCACAAACGCAATATTATCTTTATTCTTCGTATTTACATTTTAAGTAGATATTTGGCATAGTTAGAACTGTTTGTTGTTTCTTTGTAATTGGTAGAGCATAATTTGATTAAGTGCTCAAAAGCCACTTGTGTCTCCTCCTTTGGAACAAAAAAAATTCTTTTTTTCAAGTTAATTGGTATAATTACTTTTTAATAGTTCTAATTCTTGTTTTAAGGTCTTAGTTATTTGGAATATGCCATAGGCAAACTCTTGATAATGTATGATAGTTGCAAGCTTTCCCACCTCACTTCTGCAGTAGAATTAACCACCAACGTTCTAAGATATTTAGAGTATGTAATTAATAAGCTAATCTATGTATCTATAGTGTTACTAGCCATGGACCATTCTGGGGAGAACAGAGAAAAAAATAATTACTAAAATCATATCTTGCAGAACTTAATTTCCTTCTATGATTTCATTTGAGAAAAGTTGAAATTTAAGATATTTTCACACATTTTTTAATTGGCAGATTTTTTTCTTCAAATAAAATTTTATGTTGAAACCCAGAACAGAAAGGAGGTAAAAACCGAGCTGTTCTGGACGAACTAGGAGAGGCTGTCTGAGGAAAGGGTAGCTTACTTCACTCCCTTTTCTCCCTTTCAGACACAAGAAACTCTATGGATGCCTTTAAGCAATATCCACAGATGTACTGGAAACAGTTACAAAGTACTGCTGAGCTTTGAGTTGCACAGCCTTGAAAGCAGATAATCAGAAAAATTCTAGTGAGAAGCTTGAACTTCCCCACCCACTCTGCAATAATATTAACCCATTCCCTTGAGTATCAAAGGAGGCTATGAAGGAATTTGTACTGCTCTCTAACCATGCAGTTACATGATGGTACCCTCTTATTTTCCTGTTAGAGAAGTGTCAGATGAATCCATCTAAAACAGAAGTTTAAATAAGATCCAGAATATCTTAACATAATGCTTGAATGTTCAGGTTTAATAAGAAATAATTTGTCATGCCAAGAACTAATAAGATCTCAAACTAAGTGAAAAAAGATTATCAATGGATGCCAACACCTAAGTGACAGAGATGTTAAAATTATCTGACAAAGATTTAAAAGCAGAATCATAAAAATTCTTCAATTAGCAATTACAAAGATGCTTGAATCAAATTTTTAAAAATAGGAAGTTTCAGAAAAGAAAAAAAAAGGTATAATCAGCCCTCCATCTTCATGGTTTTCCCCTGTGCAGATTCAACAAACCACAGGTCAAACATATTTGAAAAAATAAAATAAAAATACAATAAATAAAAATAATACAAATTTTTAACAAAAATTAATACAATGCAATAACTATTAGCACAGCATATACATTGAACTAGGTATTATAAGTAATCTAGATATTTTAATATATATGAGAGGATGTATACAGGTAACATGCAAATATGCCATTTTAAATCAAGGACTTGAGCATCTATAAATTTTGGTATTGATGGAGAATTCTGGAAACAATCTACTGTGAACTCAAAGGTACAACAAATGAAAATTTTAATCTAACAAACACAGTAATTGAAATGAAAAGCTTAATGCATCATATCTTAGTCTATTCAGGCTGCTATAACAAAATACCTTAAACTAAGTAATTCATAAACAAGAGAAAATTATTGTTCACAATTCTGGAGGCTGGAAAACCTAGAGGTCAAAGTCTCCGGTAGATTTAATGTCTGGTGAGGGCTTTTGCTCTGCTTCAAAGATGGTGCCCTCTAGCTGTGCTCTCACAAGCTCTCCCAGGCATTTTTTCTAAGAACACTAATTTCATTCATGAAAGCAGAACCTTCATGACCTATTCATCTCCCAAAGCCCTTGCCGCTTACTACCATCTCTGTAGTGAGTCAGATTCAACATATGAATTTGGTAGGGACCATTGCAGAATGACTCAAAAGAATAATGGGCGGTACAGAGGAAAGAATCAGAGAAATGAAAGAACATTAGAAATTATCCAATCTAAGAAATAGAAAAAAAATATTGAAAAAGGATGATCAGAGTCTCAGGAATCCGTGAGGTTATGAAAAATATTTAACATTTTTCAGTTGTTAAATTCTGAGTCACAAGAATGACTTCTCCCAGAAGGAGAAGAAAATTAGTTGAAAAAAAAAAATCAAGAAGGAAATTCTATTTACAACAGCTACAAAAAAATAAAAATAAAAAGAATAACATACCTAAGAATAAATTTCTCCAAGACAGTAAAAGACTTCCACAAAGAAAACCACAAAACTCTAAAGAAATAAATTGAAGAGGATAGAAATAAATGAAAAAAGATTCCATGCTCATGGATAAGAAGCACTAATATGATTAAAATAAGCACACTATTCAAAGCAATGTACAGATTCAGTGCCATCCCTATCAAAATATCAATGACATTCTTCACAGAAATAGAAAAAGTAATCTAAAATTTGCATGAAGCACTAGGAAACCCTGAATAGCCAAAGCAGTCCTGAGCAAAAAGAACAAAGATAGAGTCATTGCACTACTAGACTTCAAAATATACTGCAATACTATGGTAACCAAAACAGCATGGTAGTGGCATAAAAACAGAAACATTAAACAATGGAACAGAATATATCCATTAAATTTATCCATATATCTACAGAAATTAATTCATGTATCTAAAGCCAACTAATGTTTGTCAGAGGCTCCAAGAATATACACTGGTGAAAGACAGTCTCTTTAATAAATGGCTCTGGGAAAACTGGATATCTATTTACAAAATAATGAAACAGGACCCCTATTTCCTACTCTGTACAAAAATTAACTCAAAATGTATAAAAGACTTAAATGTAGGACCTAAAATTATAAAACTACTAGGAGAAAACATGGAGCAATGCTTCATGACATTGGTCTGGGAAAAGATTTCATAAATAACACCTCAAAAGCATAGGCAACTGAAACAAAAATAAACAAATGGAATGATATTAGACTAAAAACTTCTTCATAGCAAAGAAAACAACCAGCAGAGGGAAAAGACAGCCTGTAGAATGGGAGAAATATTTTCAAACACTTCACCAACCCGATGAACTGTATTTTAATCTCCTAGCTGGAGATTAATATACAAGGAACTCAAACAAATTAACAGTTTAAAAAAATCAAATTAGAAATGACAAATAATGTGACCTTTTCTCAATAGAAGACATAAAAATGACCAACAAATATTTTTAAATGCTTAACGCCACATATCATCAGAGAATGCAAACCAAAACTACAATGAGGTATCAGCTCACCCCAGTTAGGATGGCTATTATCAAAAAGTCAAAGCGTAATACATGCTGGTGAGCATGCAGAGAAAAAAGAACTCTTACACACTGTTAGAGAGAATATAAACTAGTACAGCCACTGCAAGAACAGTACACACTTTCCAAAAAAACAAAACAAAGCAAAAACTCTACAAATAGAACTACCATGTGATCCTTCAGTCCCACTACTGGCAATTTATCCAAAGGAAAGAAAAACAGTATATGGAAGAAACATCTGTACCTCATCTTTATCACGGCACTATTCACAGTAGCTAATATACAGAGTCAACCTAGGTGTTCAACAACAGGTGGACAGATAAAATGTGCTGTATATGTACAATGAAATACTATTCAGACAAAATTGAATAAAGTCCCATCATTCAAGGCAAAATGGATACTACTGGAAGACATTATGTTAAGTGAAATAAACCAGGAACAGAAAGTTAGACATAGCATGTTCTCACTCATATGTGGAAGCTAAAAAATAAACAGCTGATCTGATAGAAGTAAAAAGTAGAACAGAAGATACTAAAGACTCTAGTTTCTAAGGAGAGGGTAGTGACAGATTTGTTCAAGGATATAAAATTACAGCTAGATAAGAGTTCTAGTGTTCTGAAGCACTATAGGATGCGTATAGTTGACAATGATACAGCATATAGTTTACAATAGCTAGAAGGGGTCTATTGAATGCTCCCAACACAAGAAATGATAAATGTTTGAGATCATAGGTATGCTAGTTAGCCTGGTCTGATCACTACATATTACATATATCACAACATCACTATGTTCCCTATAAATTATTGTGTCAAAAAAAGAAATAAAATTTAAAAATAAAAATAATATGATAATTATTAATGTTTTTAGGAATGCACATCAGTCTTTTTAACATTTGAAAGACTGGGAGTTACCTTTATCAGATTTTGGAAAACACAAAATATAGAAAATTTAAAAAACTAAAACTTTTGCATTTGTTTCCTCCTTGTATCACCAAAAAAACTGGCAGAATATTTTTAATCAGTGAGATTTCTGCACACCAGTTATGCCATGTCATTTATCATGAACATATGTCAAAGTAAATATTGCCTAATTATACTGTGTGTGTTCTTTGCTGAAGAATTTGATTCTCACCAAACATGTTTAGTAACCAGAGAAAAATATAACCACTCTGTATCATCAACCTACAATTATCTCATATACATTTTTCTTGTGGCTATTCAGGGAGAAAATGTTTTCAGAATAACAATTTACGTATACTTTATATACACGTGAATATGTAGTTGCCTATTCAATTCGTAAGAGAGGTTTGGAGCATATAATATGTATTTACTATAGATAGAAATAAATGATCATTATATTTAGAGTGCTTAAGTTTAGAAATAATAAAAAATGTCAGTAATTCAGGAAAGACACCATCTTAACCAAGTGGTGATCTAATACATGGAACTTTAAAGTTTGATTTTATGTAATAAATGAATTTTATTTTAGCAAATTCTGAAAATAGGAGTGCCATCACATCTGGACTAAAAGATCCTCTTTTGGCTAGGCGCTGTGCCTCACGCCTATAATCCTAGCACTTTGGGAGGCCGAGATCAACAGATCACCTGAGGTCAGGAGTTCAAGACCAGACTGGTCAACATGGTGAAACCCTGTCTCTACTAAAATAAAAAATTAGCCAGGCATGATGGTGCATGCCTGTAATCCCAGCTACTCTGGAGACTGAGGCATAAGAATCACTTGAACCCAAGAGGTGGAGGTTGAAGTGAGCTAAGATCATGGCACTGCACTCCTGTATGGGCAACAGAGCAAGGCTGTGTCTCAAAAAAAATAATAATAATTAAAAAATAAATAAAATGCCTTTAGAAAATAAAACTAAAACTAAAAACTATAATGATATTACTCCATATATTAAAACATTATATCAAACTAAGCTACCCTAGATTAGAATTTCCCTGATTTTATACTTACTTATCTCCTTTGCATGTTCAAAGGCAATGTTATTGTTACAAAGGAAACTTCTATGAGCACTTGAAAGACAATGTGGTTTTCAATACCTTCAAAATTATTCTTTTGTCTCTGACCAGAGAACACACTGAAGAATATTAAAGCAAGAATGTAAGTGAGTCCTTCAATGGGCAAAATGATTTGGTAAGGATCACAATTTGGATCAGATAAGTTATATGCTATTGAAGACCATAAGACAATAGTAACCCTATTTACATCTTAGCATTGTTGAAATATTCTTTTCTTTTTTTTTTTTTGTGGGAGCCTAGGGAAAATTATGTAATTATTAAGTATAATGGTGCTTTTGAAAAAGAGATTGTTTCATAAGATCAAAAGACAGGCTGCCAAATTTATCCCCATTCCTTCCTTTTTCTCTATGTAGAAAAAGTAATTGCTTTCTGTTTATTCTTTGCCTATTCTATGAAACTTATTTTGAAGGTAGTCATACAAAATGCTGGCATGGAAAATAAGAGCTACTTTTTAGACGAGGTGTTATTTAACTAAATATAAAAAGCTAATTTAAAATAATCCTATGCTCACAATAATGAGGCAGTTCTGACTGAAGCTTTTAGCATACCCCTCAGAATCTGGCAGTGGCAGAGAGCAGTCGTCTCTTCATAGGTCATTCTTCATCAATACTGACTTATCCTGGGAGATATACTTAACATCGCTATAACTTACATTTTCTCATTTCTCTTTAATTGGTTAGAATAACATGAAATGACTGAAAGTGTTCTTTTTTGAATAAAGATATATTTAAATATGTGTCAGAGCAAGAAGAGAATATTACAATCCTAAGTTGTGTCTTTTGCTTTAAGAGGGCAAAAGACAAATAGGGGTATTTTAGACTCACCTTCATTAAAGTGTTAGCTGAACATTACAGGAACAATGGAATAGAGCATGAGGGTTATTGAACAGTGTAGAGCTAAGTGACCTGTTTCATAGCAAAATCAAATGTTTCTTCAAACTTTAAGGACTGTGTCAATCTTTTTCCTTTGCCAAATCCCACTGCTTCCTCTTCCATATTCTCTTTAGTTACATTTGTCAGTTTAATTATTGACAATTATTGTCAATTAACCGTTGAATTATGCTATCTTAAACATGAATCTCTCTCAGCCAATTTGCAATTAGATATTACTATTACCTCAAATGTTTAATCTCTGGTAGGTCTTAATTCAATAATCAACATAAATGCATTAAGTAGAGCTATAATTACACAGCTAAGGGAATGCCTTCTTTTGAAAACATTTTTTAACTATGTTACTAGTGTGACTGAGGATCAAGATCACACCATCTCTAGATAGGAATCTTACAGTATTAATACATATAACGTTTTAAAGGAATTCACAGACAAATTGATTAAGCAAATGCAAAATCATACAGTTTTGTTTTGTTTCTCTTTAGCATGGGACTTCTCAGAGCATTTATTATGTTGATGCTTATCTTAAGTGGAACACACTTTTAGAAATGCTATTCTTCCCATGGGATTAGTAGAAAGAAGAGTTCTCTGTGTAAAGAATTATAAATAATATTCTTTTTTCTATCAGGCCTGTGTAAAATTGCCTGACGAAGTTGTCTGGCCCAGGTGCATAAGAATAATGCATTTAAAAGAATCATCTGCTACCCATTTTCCATTTGTTGGGATATTTGATCCAAACTATTTCACGTCTCCCATTTAACTTCTTGAATAAAAAATTAAAGCTAAAAGCCGGTCTAGCACAGGAGAAGAGCTGCAGAGGGCCAGCGCTAGGCCAGTAGGCTCTATTTTTGAAGCAGCCTTTTATTTCTGCATCTCTGATATCCAAGGCATAGCTTTCAAAAACACTTCTCTTGTGACTAGGTTGCTTTTATCTTTCCCGTTTTATTAAAGGAGTTAAATGGAAGGTATTCTGAAACTCCAATTTAGCTTTTATTTTTCAATAAAAATGACAGTCGAAAAACAGTGTAGCCACAGGAGAGGCAGGGCAACCTGGCACAGAGGGGGTGAAAGCCCGCTGAGCTGGGACTACAAAGTGTTTGGATAACAGACTCACCACGCTTTCTAAATACCTTGGTGAGACACTGTAAGAAGAGGGCAAATAATAGTCTTCATCTTTGCATTCACCAGAGTTCTTTCTACTATCATGAAATTTTTATTTAAAGAAAACTAAAAAGGAAACCATTAGAATATGGTTCTTGAATACTCTAATGTACTTATTTTGGTTTGATGTGCCTTTGTGCCATGACTTAGAAAGTATAAATTTCACATTTTTCTAAGTCAAATAGCTAATCCCCTAGACCTCTCCCACTAATGATAACAGTCATTTGACAGTGTGTCCTTAAGCGATATTTGCTGAATGTATACAGTAATATCCTAAAGTGTGCACATACACTGACTTCATGAAGTATCATTTCTCAAGATATTCAGAAAATACTTGGGTTTAAAAAAGTTCTATAATCCTTGAACAATTTCAGAACAATATCTCAATATCGTTTTTCCTAAGGTAGGCAATAAATATTTAGAACAACATCATGTACTGACTTACTTGACTTGATTTCTTAACAGCACTACACAGGCCTAATGGCAGTCCTGTTCACTAACTTATTTTAAGGTTGATGTTACACACATTTATGGCACTAGTAATTCTAGAAGATTCTGGTGTAGAAGGGTACATGTTGAACCTAATAAGCTATAACAAATCTTGCAAATATTGTCAGCCATATTTTGAAAAATCCTAAATAAGAAAGGTATTAACATTGATATTGACAATGGAGGCATAGAGGTAAGTGTGGGAACTGAGATAAAGTGAGGAGTAAATCTTTTCATAGTGCAGTTTCAGTAGAGACACAGAGTCAAACATCCCAGACTGTGGACTCTGCTCTCCTAAGACATAGTTCAGTGCTCTGAGAAGCAGGTCTGAATGTTCTACCTGGTTTTACTACCTCTTAGATGGAGATTTTCTGACCTGATTTCAAGTTGAATAACCTTGAGTTTTGTGTGCAGTCTCAATATACAGCCAAGACTTCTACACTTGGCTCATTTCACTGAACCAAGTTAAAATATTAACTTGAGAATAGTTTTCCAACAAGAGACATGCATATTTCCAAGTTTCTTTGTGGCTCTGAGTCACCCAGTTAGAAGTGAGTGTTAAGAATTATAAACTTATTTTAAATTTTCTGTGTAAGAAGTCAAATGTAATGATTTTTTAAATTAATCAGCTAATATGTTTTAATGCCATACAGTACAGGAATCACCATAGTAGATGTAATAATTCAAAAGTACTAAAGGGCTAATGTTGAGAGCTTACCACTTAGTGTTAAGATTGATAAAGTAATTTATTTAAATGTTATAAGGAAAAGAAAGGCATAACAAACTAATTATTTTACTCTTTTCTAAAAAGAGTGTCATTTACAGGATTAAGATCCTGGACTCAAGCTAGACTGAATATGACTATGAATCCTGTTCTGCATATCTTGCAACAAATTATCTAACCTTTCTGTGCCTCAATTTTCTCATCTGGAAAAGGGGATGATAATGCCTACTTAGAGTTATTCTTCATAGATTAGTTAAAATAGTTGAACTTAGCAAACTAGTTGAAACGTGTCTGAAACACATGTAATAAGGGTGCCTTCATTGTTAAATATTATTATTATGTGACATGAAGGTCAAGGCATACTTCCTCTTGTTCACCAGATTTTGGATTAATGCATTAGCACACTTCCCTCTTAATCTACTCCTGATAATAGCTGCTCTTGAGACCGAAATGTTTATCCAGCCCTCTTTTTACTAGCAGTTTCAAATTCATCAAAAAGTAAAATTAATTGGAAAGATACAATCCATCAATTGGGGGAAAAAAGTGCCATGGGCCAGGCATGGTGGCTCTCACCTGTAATCCCAGCACTTTGGGAGACCGAGGTGGGAACATCACGAGGTCAGGAATTTGAGACCAACCTGGCCATAATGCTGAAATTCTGTCTCTACTAAAAATAGAAAAATTAGCCAGGGAGGGTGGCATGTGCCTGTAGTCCCAGCTACTCAGGAGGCTGAGGCAGGAGAATCGCTTGAACCCAGAAGGCCGGAGGTTGTAGTGAGCCGAGATGGCACCACTGCACTCTAGCCTGGGCGATATAGTGAGACTCCGTCTCAAAAGAAAACAAAAAAATCCAGGGTGCTAATAGTTGATTTTTCAGACCTTGTTTTACATCACTTTTCATGGTGTGCTTTGCTGTTTGTCCCTTGGCATCCCTTTCAACATCTGGCAGATTGCTCAATGTATAGATGCTTGATGCACATTTAATTTACTTTACACATTATACATAGATATTTGTTATATATGTATTTAATGTATGAACACATAAATTATTTTAACTTATTGCCAGGGAGAATGTAGGGGGAAAAGGTTGGCTTTATATTTTCAGCAAAACAAGCCATAGCTGTGCTGTAAAATGAAGTTGTAAAGTTTAATATTTTCAATTTATAAATGATTGCAACAAATAATTGTGAACATTTTAAAAATGCAATCACTAAAACAAAGACTTTAATAGTAGACAAATTTATGATCAATGTCTAAAGTTAAAGAAAAGACATACTAGGTGGATTACTTAACTTACATTAAAGAACCCAGAGGAACTCTTACACTCCTTTGAGACCTTGGTTACCACCTGCAGAAGTCTGACTACAGACCCTGACTCAACGACGGATGAAGGAATGCACTCTCACACCATTACAGTGATACAAGTCAGCTAAGGATTGACGTTGGCTGCTTTGAGAGGGCGAAATGCATCCAATTGGCCATCACTAGCCTACTTATATCACTGTAGTGGTGTGAGGGTACATTCATTCATCCATCTTTGAGTCAGGGTCTGCAGGTCAGACTTCTGCAGGTGGTGACCAACATCTCAGGTGGTGACCCTGACTTGATCGAGGTCACAAGTAGTGCCCCGTGTGAGGAGGCCTAGTGTGAGGAGACCAGGTGGTGACCCCGATGTCAGGGTCACAACCTGAGATGTAGCCCACCGCCTGCAGAAGTCTGGCCCACAGACCCTGACTCAATGACAGATGAATGAATGCACACTTACACCATTACAGTGTTTCAAGTGGGCTAGGGATAGCCACTGGCTGCTTTCTGTGGGCAAAATGCAACCAGTTGACCAAGACCCTCTGTCCATCCATATTTTTATTCATAACAGAGGTTCTAAGTTAACACACTTGTGGATAATTAACATGGTTAAAAGAGTGGTTATATGAATGATAAAAGCTTTAGGTTCCAGGCCCAGAGTAAACACTATTAACAGGTAATTTCCCTTTTAACCTCCCCGTGAGAGGGCCATCCAGCACAAAGTTTGCCTGAGTAAACACAGTGGAGACAAAGGAATGTTGGGTAAACAGACTTAAATAGTCTCTATCTCTCCCTAACTTAATGGACTGGCTGGCCGCCATCATCCTGCCCCAATAAAACCTTTCAGCTTTCCAAAAGGTTTGAGACTATACTCTATAATTTTCCCTAAATATTTTCTGTAATATTTTCCAACCACCCCAAGTGAATTCCAACTCTCCTCCTTTCATAAGGAAGGAAGTTATCTGCTTTGTTCAAAAAGATTCCTGAAACCATGAACACTTAATTGGTTCTTATAGTTTCCATTTTGTAACACTGATCAATTAATAGATTGATTACCTTTTGTCTATTTTGATTTGATTTGATTTGTATTTATTATTATTTGTTTTAGAGCAGGTCTCACTTTTCTCATCCAGGATGGAATGCAATGGTTCAATCACCGCTCACTGTATCCTCAAACTCTAGCACTCAAACAGTCTTCCCACCTCAGCCTCCGTAGTAGCTGAGACTACAGGACCACACCACCATACCCAGCCAATTAAAAAAAACAATTTTTGTAGAGATGCAGTTTCACCATCTTGCCCAGGCTGGTCTCAAACTCCTGGAATCAAGTGATCCTCCTGCCTTGACCTTCCAAAGTGCTAGGATTACAGGTATGAGCCACCGTGCTAGCCCTATTTTGATTTGATAGAACAAAAGCTTCTTAAGAGATGTAATAACACCAGTAATGGTATTCCAAAGAACAGATGATTCTGTCACCTGGAGATAAGTCATTACTTAGGCAGAAAGAGTTCCAATTAAGAATAGAATGTGAGTTGCAGAACATTTATGACTGTATTAGAGACACTTAAATTCCATCCTATCCTACTTCACATGGACTGAGGAAGTGGAAAAATAGGGTTATTGCCTAGATAATTCAGAGTAATTTTTCCTTTTGCAGAAGTTGTCTGGAAAACTGTGTTAATTTTCTTTCCTTGAGTCATAAGGCTTTTTTGATGAAATTTGAGAAACACTGTTTTTGTTTTTCTTAACACTCTTTTCTTTTAAATTTTGCTTTAAGTTCTGAGATACATGTGCAGAATGTGCAGGTTTGTTACATAGGTATATATGTGCCATGGTGGTTTGCTGCACCTATTGACCCATTCTCTAAGTTCTCTCCCCTCATTCCCCACCCCACAACAGGCCCTGGTGTGTGTAGTTCTTCTTCCTGTGTCCATGTGAGAGAAATACTGTTGTGACAAGTTGAATACATTTGGGAACTCCCAAACCCTTCCTAAATTCATCATCATTATTCAGAAGTCTTCTTTCTATTATATTTGTGGCACTTAAACCAAAGTTTATTTCTAAACAGGATGAATCTTTATTTTGTGTTGTGAAAACAATATATAATCTTTGGGAAAATGCAGATGCAGGCATATATTAAGTTAAAGGAAAGGCTTCTACATTCAAAACTCCTTCCTGACTACTCTTCCCAAAAGCAGCCATAGTTAACATTTTTATGTTCAATTTTCAAAATTTTTGACAGTGGACATTCATGCACAATTTATCTGCATGGGTTTTTATAATTTATACACATGATAACTATAGATAATTTTCTGCTTAGGGATTTTTTATTAACAGTATATTTTGAAGATACCTTCCTGTCAGGACACTGAATTTTACATAATGTTACAAAATGTTGTGATACCAAAATTTATTTAACAATTCCTAAATGGCTGCATTTTTGCTATTTCATGTTGTGTTGTAGCAAACCTTAAACATAAATCTATAAGCATATATTTGAGCATTTAACAGATGTTGCCAAATTTTCCTTCATGAAGACAAATTGATACTCTTACCAACAGTCATACCCAATTTGTCAACAGCCTAGGTCATTAGCACATAGTATTTCAAATAATTGATGGAAAAGCAAGAACTTATACCATAGATCTCAGCTAAGGGAATAATTTTTGAACTAAAATATTATTTAATTTCAGACTTAGAAGCAAGGTAGAAATGACCTAGAGAAATTTGGTGGAAAATGACTCAGACAGAGCAAATGAGATATCCCAAGGCCTGGGATTTGGAGAGAGGATCTGGTACATGAGGTGATGAAATGTGCTTAGGAAGGACAGGTATGAGAGCAGTTGGTGAGTTGTGTGATTTAAATGATTATGTCTGCTCCTAAGAAACCTTCAAGGGCCGCTGGTTTGGCACCTCTGAGGCTGTTCATTTGTAAACATTGGTCTAAAGGTGAAGCTTTCCTAATTGGTGCTAATGCTTAAATCAGAAACAACTAGAGGGCCATTCCCTAATGGCATCTGTTTTTTGCTAGGTATTCCCTAGAGACAGTTTTCAATTGATCTGTGATGAATTTCATGGTGGGAATTTCAAAACAGAAGGGAAGTTCAAAGTAATGTCATCTTTGGACGTCACTTTTACTCAAGTGGAGCCTATTGATACTGTCTAAATTACATAAAGTAATATGGTTTTTCTTTCTTCTGGGCCAACTCTCCTAGCACAAACCATTAGCAAACAACTGTAGCACTATTAAAATTTCTAGTAACTATGACATGGATACCACATGGATAGATGACCAAATAAATCAAGTTATAAGTTAAGAGTAGTAGTTCTTGAATACTTGATATACTAAAAGTTTGATATGTTTAATAAGAAATAACAACTGGGATACTGTTTATGTTAATATTCATGTAGATCTCCTAATCAGATTGAAAACTCATCTAATTAGTCATATTATATAAAAAGAAAACAAATATACTTTTCATTAACATTTTGCTTATAAATTTGTATTATGTAGTTCACAAAACCTTGATAGTCATCAATAACTTATCACTTATATCTATTTCTGATTAATGTACTTCTTTCTAATCTATAGTAACTGAGATATATACCTGCACATATAAATAGACATATATAACATTTAAATATATTAACAAAGGTCAAATTGAGAAGTATTCTGTCTTCAAATTCATTTCATCTAATATAAAATGTGACAAATGAATCATACTTTTTTGATAGTATATTATGTAAATATCTACAAAACTAAACAGGACATTCTCAAAAGCATTTTTCAATATTTGTAATAATATTCCTTGCAAATTAAAATAAAAACATTCTTTCAAAGATACCTGGTATAGTAAGAGAGCAAGAAGCTGCAAAGATTGGAATATTTCTTTGTACAGGAACAGAAGTAAATATATAAGAACCAGGAAATGATTTTTTAAAGCATTAAACTCTTATTTTTAAAGTCATGTATCCACACTTTTACTAAAATTAGAATGAAGAATTCCTCCACATTCATCCACTACAATGGATCAATGTGTGGGTGAATAAGTAAATTCCACCCACACATTTATACATTTCATTAACAAATTTTTATTACTAATCTTCATGATAAAGGACATTTTTATAACTTCACCATGTCATAAAATTTTATAAAGACTTAATCTTTTTGTTTGCTAGCTTACTGTCTGCAGTGTGGACATATTACAGAAGAAATATTATAAACAATTTTGTCCGTACTAAAATAGGGATAAAATAAAGTACAGGAGAAAAGAATAACAACAATAACAAATCCTAACTGAGTTATAGGAAATACAGAAAAAAATCTCATTAAAACATTGGAGGGCAAGGGTACAACCTTTTGATATTTTTTTCTTTAAAAATAATTTGAAGTGTGTATGTATGTCTTTGTGAATATAAACATATTCTAGTATATGACTCAGGAATCTGACTAGTTTTCAGAAAAATAATAATGCTGAAAATTAAACCATTCAGTATTTCTTTTGTAAAAGATCTGCAGTTTCTGTGTAGATATATATTGAATATATAGTTAGAATGGAAGTCATATTTTTAACTAGTGTCATCCTGTGAGACACTGTCATCAGCTTTAAGTAGCTAAGCTTAGATATTATGTCTAGAAACTCATCTCTAAGTACTGAACATGTTTATAATTTTTATGTGAGTTTTTTTTTTTTTTTTTTTTTTTTTTATATTTTGTCTCAAACTTTCAACCAGGTTGGAGTGCAGTGGTGTAATCTCGGCTCATTCCAACCTCTGCCTTCTGGGTTCAAGCGATTCTCCTGCTCAGCCTCCTGAGTAGCTGGGACTACAGGTGCACACCACCTAGCCTGACTAATTTTTGTATTTTAATAGTGGCGGGGTTTCACCATGTTGGTCAGGCTGGTCTCAAACCTCTGACCTCATGATCTGCCAGCTTAGGCCTCCCAAAGTGCTGGAAGTACAGGCGTGAGCCACAGCACCCAGCCTATGTCTGTTTATAAGAAAACTTTATACATAAAAGGTAGCTGTTTTCTCATTTTCTGGATTTCACAGCCTACCATTTATTGCGGTGATCCTGGGGAGTTACTGCACTGCTTTTTCCACAATGACATTATGGATCTTAGAAGAAATAGAGTAGGAAATCTCAGGACAGTACGTTCAGGTTTTTAATAATCTATTGCCAGGAGTTCCGAGAATGCATGAGCAAAGTGATTTATTTCTGGAAATGATAGACATAGTGGTCTTCAACTAACCATCCAGCTGAACATTGAGTAAAGATGCACAATTGTAAAATGTGTCTGTAAATTCATAATTCGAGGAATCACCATATGGGGGAAAAAAGGTCTAGCAAGTTAAATTCACTATGTGTCACTAGTTTTATCTCTCAGATAAAAACTGAAAATTATGGTAAAGAGGTTGAGGAACTGAAGTTATGTTCAGCAATTCTGTAAGAGTAGAATATACAAAAGTTGGAGTCTGGGGGTCTGTCAAAAACAGGTCCTGAAAATCATCAGATATTTTGGGTGGTACTCGAATAGGGTTACCCTTTAGGATTAAAGATAAATGGTAAGTGTACTTCTTCTAACAAGTACAAAACACAACTTTGAGTCATCTCTATCCCTAATTAAATTTAGGGAATATGACCTTGAACCAACTGTCTGACAAAATTAGAAGTACATTCTTTCTAGGAGAAGATAAGATGACCCAGAGCCTTATACTTTTTTAATAATATTTTCTATACCAGAGCCAAAAGTCAATAAAAAAATCTTAAGTATATAAAAATATAAGACTTGAGCAAAACACAGAGGGGGAGAGAGAGAAGGAAAGAATACATAGGTAACGGAAACTGATCCGTGAAGGCTCTACATAATGGAGTTATCCAGCATGGCCTTTAAAATGAATATAATTAGTATGTTCAAAAGATTAAATGATAATAAGAATGTGTAAAGAGAATATGAAATCATAAAAATTGAATTTTTTAAAGAGAAAAATACGTATCTAAATGTAGAATTTAGTGGTTGGAGTTAACTGCATACTGGACTTAGAAAAAATTAGAATTAGTGAACTGCAAGATGGATTAGAGAACATACCCAAACTGAAATACTAATAGACTAATAATTCAACACAGTGAAAAGATCTAATACACCCCAAATTGGAGTACTAGATAAGGATAGTGGGACAGAATCAGTGTTTGGTGGAGAATTTTCCAAAACTGATGAAAGAAACAGCCATGAAGTGAGGAAGCCTTTGGAATCCCAAACATGATAAATACACAAACCCCACAAAAGCACATAATAATAAAACTTGTAAAGACCAACCAAAAACATAGAAAAAACGCATACACTTTCAGAGAAGCAAGAATAAAACTGTCTCCCAACAACAAAATAAGGAAGCTGGGAGATAATGGAAACCTTCAAATACTAAAAGAAAATAACTGTTAGCCTAGACTTATATGTCCAGAAATATATTCAAACAATTATGGAAAATTAAAGACATTACATACATATTTAAATTAAGAAGAGAACTGCACTAGGGAAAAAAGTAAAGGAAGTTATTTAATCAGAAGAAAATTAACACCATATAGAAACTTGAAGACAAGAAAAGAATTGAAAAGCATAAAGACATAGTTCAATAAATAAATACTGAATAAAATGCACGATGAAAATAATAGCTTGTGAAGTTTAAATTTAATGCAAAATAAAAATGTTCAGGAACACAAAAATTAACTAGGGCTAAGTAGAATTAGAATGTTCTATGATATATTATCTTGGTAGTTGTAAAAGTACCATACTAATATAAATTAGAAATTGATAAATCAAAGTTTTAAATTGAAATTTCTTTCATAATCATTGAAAATTAATGTGTAACTAGCAAACTAATAAAGGTGGAAAATAGAATAACATGAAAGTTTAATCGGTGCATCCCCCAGGGATCATGTGTGTAGTGTTTTTCCGTTTAGCCAGAATATATGCTGAAAACCAAAATCTGTTAGTTGTCTCTTCTCATTCTTTCCTCTCTTCTGATTATAACACCAATGTCTCTGAGATTCCTCCAGTTTTGCTTATTTTTTTAGTTATCGTCAAATATTTATGCTAATTTCTCTCATAACAATTTGAGGGCATCTTGAATTTCTTCCTTTTCTTCCGTTTAATGACACTAGTGTTTTTTTAAGTTATGCTGAGGTTTGCCACAGTGTTCTGACTGATAGTGAATGGATACACTCAATCTCTGTCTAATGATGTTAGACTTGCCAAGGGGTGTGAAGACAGCCACGATGAAAGCTAGCAGATAAACAGCCCTTTCATGGGGGTTGTCAAGTAAGACTGAGGAGTTTTGTGTTCTGACTTAAGATAATTACTTCAAAAAAAACTCATAAATATTAATATTCATGTTTACATATTTTCAAATTCTTATCATTTAGGCTTAATGGTGTTAAATAATAGAACATAAATTATAGTTCATTTTAAAGTTGTAGAGTCTTAGGTTAGAGTTCAATTTAAATAAATTGATTTCCTCTCCCTTTGGTTAGATTTAGTGTTATTTCTGTTTCATTCTTCACATACAAGCTTGCAATTTAAATTATATTCTTACAAAAAGTAAATATCTGCTCTTTTGTATTTTGCAAAACTAATTTCTCACATTTTGGAGACAAACATGTCAATAAATGTCCAAAAAGTTTACATTTTAATGTATATTCATATTTTCCTCAGAGTATAATAAAAAATTATAAACCTAATCTATAACAATATATTTAATTCTTATAATTTTTGTTTCTTTCTTTAGCTTATTCTGCAGCCTGCCTAAGGATGAAGATAACCGATAAACTGTTAAATACATGTGAGTATTTCTGGCCCCTCTTTAGCTTCAGTTTTTTATTGGGAACAATTTCTGTTTTATAGTGCTTTGGGTATGATTTGGAGTACAAAATTAAGTGCAACAATTAGAGAATATAATTTTTATAGTCAAATAAAAGTTGTGCCATTTGAGGAAACCAAGAATATTAGTTTGATTTTAATTGAGAACATTTTAGAGACAACTCTGTCACATTTTACTAATCTGTGAAGATAGCAGCTAAAGTCGACATCATATGTTTAATATGAAAGAGTTTCTTGCATAATATACACTTCATCTTGCCTTGAACTAATAGAAGACAATTGCCTTAAACCAATTTTATTGATCAGTCATAAAATAAAATTCAACTCATTTACTTTCCCAAAAATCTAAATCTCAATGCTTTTTAAAATATATATTCCAGTCACATCTTAGAAATTTATTTCTAAAAAGAATTTTAATAAGCAAAGCAATCCAGCAAGAAATTTTGTGATTTATACTGCAAAAATACACATTTTTAAAATGGTGGCAGGAAAAACTTTTATTATTCTACATGTTTGTTTTCTTCACATGCTAAATGAGCGCTTTACCGTTTAAGCTATTTCTCCAGCTCATGTATGTTTGTTTTTCATGTTTCGTATCCTATTTATATTCTGTGGCTATAGTACCAAAGAAAATTGTTTTCCGTAAACTAACTAAAAATGTCAAGATGCATACAGTAGATGATCTTATATAATACTTTGCTCATATGTTAGTACTTTAGTTTCTACTTCCTTAAATCAGTTTCAATCCTTTCTCATTAAAGTAAATATTCCTTGTGCTTTGTTTAGACTTGTTCACTTAATTCTTAGCTGTTTTGTTTTATTTTCTACCACTCACAGAATATTCTGAATCATCCCCTATATTTCCATCTTCTTCTCCTCCAAATCATAATTCTGATCATTGGTTATAATTCATATTACACTAATTACCACATCCATCTCTTTTAACATCTCTATTTTTCTATTCACTTGAGGTTTTATCACATATATATATGATTAAGCAGCAATAAATTTTTCTCTACTCTTTGCTTTATTCTTCTTCATTATATATCTCTCTGTCATCAGATTAGAACTCCTCATTCTTCTTTTTATTTACTATATTCTAGATTTTATATTTATTAATTTGTTTATTAGATTGGCAGAATGCTGGTTCTGTAGAACCCCTTTATCCACAGGGGATACATTCCAATATGTCCAGTGGATGCCTGGAACTGCAGGTTGTACCAAACTCTACATGTACTATGTTTTTTTCCCTCTGATACAGAGAGGGCTGCGAAGTGACTAACAGCCAGGTAATGTGTGGATATACTGAACAAAGGACTGATTCATGTCTTACGTAGAACAGATTGGGACAGCACAACATTTCATCATGTTACTCAGAATGTTGTGCAACTTAAAACTAATGAATTACTTATTTCTGAAATTTTCCATTTAATATTTTGAATGCAGTTAACTGCAAAATACTAAAACTGCAGATAAGGGAAGACTACTGCATTATCAGTCTCACATTATAATTATACTCCTTATTAATCATTGCTATTGACTTTTATTTTACTATTCCTGTTCTAAATTTTGAAATATTCTTTTTTTTTTAAATCCAGACTATGGTTCAAAGCATCTGTGTGAAACTATTTGAATGACTTGCCAAAAATTATACTCACATTGTTGGAATATTTTGAGTTGTGTTATGGTTATGTGGGAGTACATTTGCCTAACCTACTGTTATTTATTCTCTTTTTCTACCAATGTCCAGTTTGCTCCTTATTAAAGATCTATCAGTTTAATGATAATGAAATAATCTCAGATAAAATGAGATTAACCAATTCCTAGGATTCAGCATATTGCTCATGGCTTTCTATTTTTTGTCTACAGAGAGAAAAACACCAGTAGTGTCCCCTGGCCACCCAAAGTCTTAGTCTAGAGGAAAAAGGAATGGAAGTGGGACCGATAGACAAGGGAGAGAAAGGAAGACTCAGTTTCTTCAGAATTTCAGGTCATCCCTGACAGTTTTCAAAGGTTTACTACATGAACTAAAACATGGTTGGAAGAGATATAACTGAAATCGATTGAATTCCCTGGGTTCCCATTTGGAAGATGCTCCATTCCTTTGGGAGAAATTCACCACCCTGCCAACTGATTCCTTTCCTAGAACGTGGATTCTGAACTGCTCATGTCAACAAGACAAAACTTAGAACTTTACAAATCAAATCTCCCTCTGTAGCTTTTCAAACTCTTAAATTTTTTGTTTTATTTCTAATGTGTTTGAGAGTTTATTTACTTCTTCCTGTAGTCTTCTATTATTACATGACTGGAATCCTGAATTAAGTGCAAAATCTGATTCCAATCATAACTACTCAAATCATTTTGGCAAAAAATAAAAAATATATTTGAGAGAAGTTTGCCAATAATATTGAATAACATTGAAAATGTTCATAGACTTTTGAATTAAGTAAAATAACTGGCTTCAAACTTAATCAATAATATGTCTCCAAGTTTTGATTATAAAATATATTTATTTTATTATATGCATAAATTTTATGTATATATAAACTGAACACATGTAAATACAACATACAAACATTTCAATATGATAGGAATATTCTGTCAAATTAGTGGAATTTGGTGACTTAGTTTCTTGTTTATATTTTTCTCTGCTTTTTCTCAATAACCATCTATTTTATACTCAATACAACCCCATTTTAGCAATTAATAAAACTTTCACATTTTATTGTATACTCTTAGAATAGTGACTATGTCTTTTGCATCCTTGAATCACTAAATTGAAAGATAAAACCATCTACTGCATGCAACTCACTCTCTACATTAACATAATTCAACTCCACCATTAGGCTGTCTTCACCAATGTCACTTTACTATTCCACTGCTTCATCAACCCAAGTTTACTATTCCAGGAACCTCTTGCCCAGGTTGCAAGTAACTATATTGTTCATTTAGAAGCTTCCTGGAAAAGCCATTTAAATGAATATCAGATGGTTAGACTTTCCAATGGGTAATAGAATCATATGAAAAGTCTTCAAGGTGCTGTAAACCCTCACATCAAAACCTTCTCATTAATATAAGCTATTATATCATAGTTCTTTTTCAATTACAGTCATCCCTTTCCCTACCACTACCTCACTGAAAAACCCTCAACAGATCAGAGTCTGAAACATCATAAATTTTGCCATTCCTCTTTCAAGAGGCCAAGAAGACTCTGTCAAGGTAGTGCTCTCATTTGGTAAGAACTTAACTTTGTCATCTGAACCGGCTTTTCTTGTGATGGTTCTTTAGAGAAGCCTACATTTGACCAAGGTGTGAGTAGTAAGGAGCCTTCCACAATAGGTATTCAATAAGTATATATTGAAATAATGTTTATATATTTTAATTCACTGAATTATTTGCAATGTCTTAGCATCTCTAGGAATTCCCTAGAATGCTTGAAGCTACCCCTTTTGAATGCAATCATAGAATGGCAATGTACTTAATTTTTAAGTACATTAGTGCACATATTCCATTAAATATGCTAAATTTACACCTGGATATTTGGTCTCATTTCAAAAAGCATAATCCATTGATTATTGTTCCATCTGAAAAAAATGTATTCCACATGGTTTCTTTTTATTTCCCATAGAAAATTTAATATTTAGCTTTATTACAACTAATGGTATTGATTTTCATTGTCTGAGATTTCTAATAGGGTTTGTTTTGAAGTATTCTATTAATAACAGAATTTAGTGAAGCTACTAAGAAATGAAGTGGATACATGATTTCTGGATGTCTGTCTTTGTAGATTTCTAGACCTTTGAGAGTGAAGACTTCTTTCTTCACCAGCTTAAAAGTGAAAAACTTAAGAATGTGCAATAAGAGTTAAACTCCAAATCACACAAGATAATCAGTCCCTACTCATGCCATTTCACTTCAAAGGGACAGTGTCTATAAATATTCTCTTTAGAAGGCATTGATATATGTAAAGAATGTATCAATGAATAGATATGATGGTTGTGGTTTCAGTTACAAGAGCGGAGAAAAAAATTTGTTACTGAAGGCAAACTTGTACACCTGGGTAAAGCACTTGCATTCTTTTAAGTTCTGTCAAAGGTAGTATTTCTCAAACTTAAATATGCATGCAAATCATCTGAGGAATCATAGAGGAATGCAAATTCTCATGAGAAGGTCTAGAGTAGGGCTTCACACTCTGCTTGATAAGCTGCCAGGTGATGCTGACACAGCTTGTCCACTTTAAATAAGAAGGATTTAATTGAAAGTAACCCTGAATCACAAATGTACTTTGATTTATCTCGGCTTTTCCGTGATTTGGACTCATTAAGCCAACTTCTGATTATAACTTGCCTTCTTTGTTGGTTTATCTAAATAAGAGTATTGCTAATCCCAAAATCCAAGATTGCATCCCTTATTGTGAATTAACATGTGGACATTCTAGATTTATGCATTTATACATTTATTTCTGTGAGGTTGGTTAATGTGCATTTGTATCAGATGAGGTTTATAAAATAATAATAGCTAAGACTTACTGTTTCTTAGTATTGCATCTTATTATTCAAATAATAATAACTAAGACTTAATACTCTTTGTAGTCATCCATTCTCACCCTGCTAATACAGACATACCTGAGACTGGGTAATTTATAAAGGAAAGAAGCTTAATTGACTCACAGTTCCACAGTGCCTGGGAGTCCTCAGGATACTTACAATTTTAATGGAAGGAGAAGCAAACAAGTCCTTCTTCACATGGTAGCAATGAGAAGTGCCAAGCAAAGTGGGAAAAACCCCTTATGAAACCATCAGATCTGGTAAAAACTCACTCACTATCACGAGAACAGCTTGAGGGTGAACACCCCCATTATTAATTACTTCCCACTGGGTCCCTCCTGTACCCATGAATGTTATGGGAACTACAATTTAAGATGAAATTTGGGTGGAGACATAGCCAAATCATATCACTGTTTGACTGGCATTATGATTATATACACAGTACAACCTGATCTAATCCTCACTGTAATCTTAGTATATACTATTATGAATCTTATTACATGGATGAGAAGATTTGTATTTAGGAAGATTAAATAATTTGCTTTAAAAATAAGCAGTAAATGAATAGTAGAACCTGGCTTATAACTCAGGCTAACTGGCCTTCTGGTAGACAGAATAATGGCCTCCATAGGTTTCTTCCTCCAAATCTTCAAATCAGTGAATATATTATTTTGCATGGCAAAAGAGACTTTGCAGCTGTGATTAAGTAAAAGATCTTGACATGGGGAGATCATATTGGATTATTCAGGTGGGCTTATTGTAATCACAAGAGTTTTTATAGGAGAAAGAATAATACAGGAGAATCAGTCAGCAAAAGGAAATCTGATAATAGAAGCAGAGGTTAGAATGATGCTCATTGAAGATGGAGGAATGAGCCGTAAGCCAAGGAATGTAGAAGGCCTTTTGAGAAACTGGAAAAGGCAATGAAACATATTGTCTTCTACAATCTCCAGAATGAATTCAGTCTTGTCTGTATCTTGATTTTGGGACTAAAGCTTGATATTGAACACAAAATAAATGTGTGTTGTTGTAAGTCACTAAATGTGTGGTGGTTTGTTACACCAGCAGTAGGAAACTAAGACAGGACCTGAAGCCTAAGATTTTCAATTAGCTTTCAGCTTCTCAGAATAAGATAGAAGCAGAGAAAATAAAAAGGATGACTGAAAGCAGCTTCTAAAAGAAAGAAGCAATAAAACTAGTGACCACTGAAGAACCAACTTTTTTCTTTTTAAGTTCATAATGGGAACAGTACTTGGCCCTTTACAGACAATATAGTACATACCTTTTTGAGAACTACCACTCATGGCAAAAAATTTTTCAGTATTACAGAATTAATTTGATTTGGGATCATGTCAAAAAGTATTCAAGCCAATCATGCCTTGATTCCAATGATGGGAACTTCACTAGAAGATATTTTATTGTTTAAGAGCTAGAAAGGAAGAGATTTTAAATAGCAGTATTAATTTATAAAATATATTATTTAACAAAGTTTTTTTAAATTGACAGATAAGATGTATGTGTTTGCCAAGTACAACATGATATTTTACTGATTTTTATTGTTAGAATTTGAAATTTGTTTTAATGGTAAGAAATGTGTTTCACAAATAATGTGATAAATGGCAGCTTCATTGAAGTAAATCTATAGCATCCGAATTAAGTACTTTTTGAAAAAACATTCATTATGAGGTATAAATTCCAACGGTGTTTATTAAAAATATAAACTTGTTGCTTTATCAACAGAGGCCATACATAAATCATTATTTATTCTACTTGTGACTGAACAACAGAGCATTGTGTGGGTGGGGGAGGGTGGCTCTTTTTCTTGAACTAACCTGCCTGTCCCGGGAACCTGGAGCCACCATTTACACCTTGTGTGGCTGTGGCCAAGTTATTACCTTCTGCACACATCATGTTCCCTGTTTGATAAAGGGAGGTAATAATAATAATTCTATTTCTAGTATAAGGTTATTATAAGGGTTAAATAAATGACTGTACCTTTGAAAAACACTTACAAAGCTTAGAGCACAATAAAACACTATATAAATAAATATTTGTAAATAAATCAGAAATTCCCAACTCTGAGAAATATAGAAACAGTCTTAAATTTGAGTGAGCAGTGTAGGCCTAGAATTTATAATTCTAGATAGATAGATAGTTTATAATTCTGAGAAGTTGTTTTAACTGAAAAAACTCACTGCAATGTTTTGTAGCTGATTTTTTAAAGATGTACTTAGAAGTGTAAGTGGAAAAACTAGTTGGAATCTCAAATTACAATATGTTTAAAAATCTTATCTCATCTAAACTTCCTTAGATAGACTGTATCCTATCTTCCTGTGATGTATTATTATATTTACTTTTCATTTAGGATAGTCTTCTAACCACTGCAGTGGGTGATATCTGTAATACACGAATACAAACTTATTGTCATCCCCAAGTTTTTGGACATCTTATTCTCCTTTCGTGAAGCAATATTTAATGATCTATTTTAAACTGATACTACTTCCCAAATACTTCAGGTTTAGACTATTTACTCTCTTTCCATTTCATCACTATTTTCATTAGCCTCCAACTTGTGAGTAAAGTTCTCTAAAAATTTATATCCTTCACTTTCTAATTTCCTTGCTAAAAATAATCCATAATTATTTCCGTCTTAATTTTTACTTCAGTGTCAGTTTTAAATTACTCTCTTCTACTTAGTTGGAGATCACTTGAGAACTTATTAGTTAATGATTAAAATCTCTTTGTATTGATTATTATTTTAGATTTTAGCCTTTTATTTGACAATATTGAATTTAATCCAATTCTAACAACATTTACTGAAAACCTATTTGCAAGAAAACATAGTGCTAGCTTCTGTAGGAGAAGTAAAAGAATGAAGGAAAAATCCTTTTTCTCAAGAAGTATAGTGCCTGATGAGGAATGACATATCCATATATAGTTTTTTGAAAAAGTGAAAAAGATTAGTTGTGGGTTTATGCAAATATTAAAGAAAATGGTACATTATTTCTTTGACTCTTGTGCCCAGTTTCACTGAAATCATAGCTTGGCCCCTCCTGTGTCTCTTGGTGACAATTAGGTCTAATGGTCTCATTTATTTGTGGGAGATCAGGAGCTAAGCAAAGGATAAAATAATTTAGATATTTCCATCAACTGTTGTCTTCATATATGCCACTAAATTTCCCTTAACTGTTTATTTCCCTTTACATTCTAAGAAATCATAGAAATATTATCACATAAAGATCTTTATAATAATATACTTTTGAATTAGCTACCCACCCTCCTCAAATATTGGCAGTATCAGAATTTCTCATAAGAAAGTTCTAAGAGTTTGTGCTCATACAGAATGACTCCTAGTTAACTGGGAAATGAAGACTATATTTCAGGCTAATGTACATTTAATATTTTCATAGAGCTTATACTAATATTATTGCTTTTGCTTTTTCCATGTTATTCATAGATTTCAAAGCTTCAGAAATCTGGTTTTAAATAAGAAAGTCTTTACATGCATTTAAATATATCTGGGCTTACTTGATTTGTTACCGTTCATTTCCTTCATCAAGAATTCTAAGTAGTGGCATCTGAATGAAAGCTATTCATAAGCTGCTTAAAAACTTGCTGTTTAATTGTTGGTAATAGAAAATCTCATTCTGCACTACAGAGTTTATTTATATTGAATTTTATTTCTACCATTGAAGAACAATTTGTGCTTCATACTCTTATCTGTTCTTAAGAGACTAAATATTTGTGTGTATATATGTAAAATATATATACATTTAGGTATGTATATATACATATGTGTACTGTATACCTATATGTACTATATATATGTATATGCATTTTTATATATATGTATATGTGTATATATATAAAACATATGTGTATATGTATACATATATACACATACATATATAACATATGTGTATATGTATACGTATATATATGTTTAAGTTAGACAAAATGTTAAGATAATAAAAACCTTATTTTCTTCAGGAAATTTGCATTAGCACCCCCATAAATACAAAGGTTTCTCCTATTCTGTTCTGACCAGTAAAAAACAGTTTTCTTCTTACCATCTCCTTTATCATCAGAGTAAAGAAAATTGTATCAACAGTAAATAACTGGAATATTCCCATTAATTTGGATGCTTTTGAAGAATAGCCAAAGGAAATGGGAAAATGCAAAAAAAAATAGTTATTAGATTTTTTTGGTCACAGTTCCTCAAACACATTAATTGGTTTTATTAGTGACGTTTTTTATTTGTATGTCTTGGAGCTATACCAAACAAGATTGAAATTATCCTGGAAAAGGATTGCTGCTATTGTTGCCTTCTCTGCATCATCCTGTGTCCCCAAGAAGAAAATAGGTAGCTAGTTGATAAATCATCTTCAACTCCAGCACTAATGGGATGACAATGCCAGCACATTATTCTTTCTTTTCTCTCTCTTCTATTTCTTGTGAAGGGAAAGATTAGTTCCACTCATGAAAATCTGAAGATTTATATTGTCTCCGGTTTCACGTGATTATGTCATGTGGGTTAAGAGCCAACACTTAATATTTACTGAACATACATGACATGGTGGGCAAATTGCCACTTAATATCAATGTGGTTTAGATTCTAACAGTTATAGTGCTTCCTGCTATACAAGGGTTGGGCATCAAAGGAGGAAGAAGTGAAACACTTCTCTGGAAATACCTGCTTACATCTACTGTCCTAACAAGATTTAATGGTATCTGAGGATACTCTAGAGAAAAGAATGTGAACCATGTTCACAATTGGAGTGTGGTAGGTAGTCCCAGTAAGAGTCAGGTGACATTAAAATATAGAAGATTTTGATGCTAAATGTCAGGAAAGAAGCTCTGTATCATACCAGTAAGAGTGTCCTTTTTTACCTCTTCCCCGGTGGAATCTCACTTTCAAAGATCCCATTCTATGAGCACCATCTCCTATCTTTTCAAATAATTATCTTCTAATTTTGTACTCAAACTATTATTTGATCACACTTAATCCCACAATTAATTGATTTATTCTACCGCTTCCTCCCTTTCTTACCTAGATCTATTGTTCAACTTTATAGTCACTGACATGCATACTACTCCATAGCTTTCTACATACCTAGGAAAATATGCAAAGTTTCTAAAATCCAAGTGTCTACCCACTTAATACCTATTCAAAGAGAACTGATCTTTGTTGAAGAAAGGTAAATGAACATCCTGACAAGTTTCACAGTAAATCTATGACTGCTAACTTCAAATGGCTAGCAATTCTGCATAGCACAGTGGCCATTCTCTTATTCTTCTAGAAAACTATTTTACACCTTGGCTTCTTTCTCTGAATATATTTTCCCCATTCTTTATTCTCTGAAGAAGACCTCTTTCATAAAAGAAATTTCACATACTACCATATTCATATCTATTACTCTCTAGATGCCAGATAGCTCTCATCCTCATAAAACTTGCCTCAATATATTCCATCAACAAAATGGAAAAAAAAAATTGCCTCAATCTCCCTCTTCTATTCCTCTTTTTCTCTTCAGATACAAAATATTTGAAGCAACTGTCAGTATACATGTCTGTACTTCCTCTCTTTGAGCCCCTTATATTTAGCATTTTCTCCATCACTCAAAAAAAAAACAGCTGTAGTCAAGGCTATCACTTATCTTGGTTTGGGTTCCTCATAAAGTATATCAGGAAGCAGGACCCTTGTATAGGTAGTTTATTTGTAAGTAAACAGAGACACAGTTATGGAAGTGGAGAAAGTGAAATTGGAAAGTGAAAAAAGTCACCAGAAATTCTTTGAACCAGGAAGATTCTCCTCATGGGACACTGGTACCCACCGGGAACCTTCTGAGAAATTGTTTGGCACATACCAGGAAGTTGTTATCAGTTGTATACACTCTGAACCTGAAGCTTCAGGTGAACTAAAGGATATGGTGGTGGGTGGGTGGGGGGCATCAGCACTACTCAGTCTTATTTCCCCCATCTTACTAATTGAGTGTCCTATTGTACATTCTCCTTTTTTAAATAATGGGGTGTACAGACGTTTTGGGGTCAAGTTGTTTTAGGTAATATTGTCTAATTACAGATAAGAATTACATATAATAAATTTTTAACTCCAAATTCACATATACAATATCTGCTTGACGTGGCATCTCCAATTCAATTTTAGTAGCTCTTCTGAACAAACCATGTAAAAACTATTTCATATCATTCCCCTCCAACTTGACTCATCTATCTCTTCCATCTCAGAAAATGGATGCTCCGTTTTCTCAGTGGTCCAGGCCAGTTATGCTCCTTCCTTAGGTATGTGCATGGCTCACTCCCTTACTTTGTTCAGGATTCTCTTTAAATTACCATAAAGGAAAATCCTTCTGCAATGAAACTATGTAAAATAGCATTCTTACCACCGTTAACTGTGCCATTTTTTCATTATGCTAATCATCACCTGAGATATATATTTGACTTGCTTATTATTTGCCCAGTGCTAGACTGTACATTCCTTAAGGGGACAATGTTTTATTCACTGCTGTGTCACCAGCAGCTAGTACATTGTTTGGCACTTGTTAAAGACACAACAAATATTTGTTGAATACATGAAAAAGGATTTCAGAAAAAAAGTGAAAACAAACAAATATTTTAAAAAATTGGAGTTTGACTTGGGAGGAATTACCAATAGGTTTGGAGAACGGAAAATCGTGATGATAACAGGAACAATATAGCAGTTGACAAAAGACCCAATTCTAACACAGGTACTTATGCAGCACATATGTGCCTTTGGAGAAAGGACTTGGTGACTTTAAGAATTAGGAAGAATCAATATCATGGAAACGGCAATATTGCCCAAAGTAATTCATAGATCAACGCTCTCCCCATCATGCTAAAAATGACCTTCTTCACAGAACTGGAAAAAACCACTTTAAACTTCATATGTAACCAGAAGAAAACCTGCATAGCCAAGACAATCCTAAGCAAAAAGAACAAAGCTGGAGGCTTCATGCTGCCTGACTTCAAACTATACTACAAGGCTACAGTAATCAAAACTATACTACAAGGCTACAGTAATCAAAACTATATTACAAGGCTACAGTAATCAAACTATATTACAAGGCTACAGCATTGTATTGGTACCAAAATAGAGACATAGACCAATGGAACAGAAAAGAAGCTTCAGAAGCAACACCATACATCTACAACCATCTGATCTTTGACAAACCTGACAAAACAAGCAATGGGGAAAGGATTCCATATTTAATAAATGGTGTTGGGAAAACTGGCTAGCCATATGCAGAAAGCAGAAACTGGACCCCCCTTCCTGACACTGTACACTAAAATTAACTCCAGATGGATTGACAATTTAAACATAAGACCTAATGCCATAAAAACCCTAGAAGAAAACCTAAGCAAAACCATTCAGGACATAGGCGTAGGCAAGGACTTCATGACTAAAACACCAAAAGCATTGGTAACAAAAGCCAAAATAGACAAATGGGATCTAATTAAACTCAGAGCTTCTGTACAGCAAAAGAAACAATCATTAGAGTGAACTTGCAACCAACAGAATGGGAAAAAATTTTGCAATCTACCCACCTGACAAAGGGCTAATATCCAGAATCTACAAAGAATTAAAACAGATTTAAAAGAAACAAACAAACAAACACATTCAAAAGTGGGCAAAGATATGAACAGACACTTTTCAAAAGAAGATATATATGAAGCCAACAAACATATGAAAACATGCTCATCATCACTGGTCATTAGAGAAATGCAAATCAAAACTACATTGAGATACTATCTCACACCAGTTAGAATGGCAATTATTAAAAAATCTGGAGACAACAGATGCTGGAGAGGATGTGGGGAAATAGGAACACTTTTACACTGTTGGTAGGAATGTAAATTAGTTCAACCATTGTTTAAGACAGTGTGGTGATTCCTCAAAGATCTAGAAATAGAAATTCCATTTGACTCAGCAATCCCATTACTGGGTATATATCCAAAGGATTATAAATCGTTCTATTATAAAGACACATGCACTGTTCATTGCAGCACTGTTTACAATAGCAAAGACCTAGAACCAACCCAAATGCCCAACAATGATAGACTGGACAAAGAAAATGTGGCACATATACAACATGGAATACTATGCAGCCATAAAAAACGATGAGTTTTTGTCCTTTGTAGGGACATGGATGAATCTGGAAACCATCATTCACAGCAAACTGACACACGAACAGAAAATCACACACTGCATGTTCTCACTCATAAGTGGGTGTTGAACAATGAGAACACATGGACACAGGGAGGGGAACATCACACACTGGGGTCTGTTGGTGGGGAACAGGGGAGGGACAGTGGGGAGTAGAGAGGGATAACATTGGGAGAAATGCCAGATATAGGTTATGGGGGGATGGAGGCAGCAAATCACCTTGACATGTATGTACCTATGCAACAATCCTGCATGATCTGCATATGTACCCCATAACCTGAAGTACAATTTAAAAAAAAAGAAGAGAAAAAGAATTGGCAATACTTTGACACTTAAATTACACTTAGGTGAATGTAGGGACTACATTCATTTTTCTTATCTTTCTATCTCCTCACTGCTTAAGTTCAATTTCAGAAACACTGTGAATATCTGCAATAGAAGTGGTCGAAGCACGTTCTGCACCTTTTTAGTTCCTCACATTGTGAAGCCTGGTTTTCCAAGGGGAATAAAAATCCGCCAAAATAACTGGAGGAAAAGCTACATTTCTCAACCTTCCCTGATACTAGGATACTGATATAAGAACTTAACATCTCTCAGTCAGACACACCCATGCAATTCCTTTACTTACAAGTTAGCTACATGAGGGAAGGTTCTAAATGTAGGACATCCATTTTGCTGGTGAAAGAGTTGATGGGAAAGAGTTTCTAAAGAAATCCTGGTAATACAGAAGTAGCATGGTTTAGGGGTTGTCAATGGCAACCGTCTCTTTTCTAGATATGTGGTGTGATTTGGGGAGTTGATTTTGGCAGCTCAGCCTAATGTCTGTTCCTTGAACTCGTCCAGTAACTCTGCAAACACTAGTATATTTTAATCGATACATTCATAAATAAACCAGCTATAGTAGTCTGTTATTTACAGGTAAGAACATTAAGTGATGCACAGATATACATACAACAGCCAAGAGTAGATTGGAAGAAGCATTCTGACTTACTGTGGAAGAGCAGTAATAACAGCTGGAGACCATTACCCTCAGCAAACTAAGGCAGTAATACAATATCTAATACCACAAGTTCTCACTTATAAGTGGGAACTAAACAATGAGAACACATGGACACATAGAGAGGAGCAACACACACTGGGGTCTATAGCAAGGTAGAGGGTAGTAGGAGGGAGATCAGTAAAAATAACTAGTGGATACTAGACTTACTACCAGGGTGATAAAATAATCAGCACAACAAAAGCCTATGACACAAGTTTGCCTATATAAGAAACCTGTACATGTACCCATGAACTTAAAATAAAAGTTAAATTTTAAAAAAGAACTCATAGACTCTCAGGTTAGACATTTTTCTTTAAAAGAATATTGACTTTATTTGTTATGAATTGAGCTTACAAGAGCCCCAGTGTTGATGAGCAGATAACAAGTGTTTATTAGGCATCAAAGGTGACACTAAGAATGATCAGTCTCTCAGTCGTGTGGGGTGGCTCAAACCTGTAATCCCAGCATTGTAGGAGGCCGAGGCGGGTGGATCACTCAGACTGCATCAGGAGTTTGAGACTAGCATGGCCAACATGATGAAAACCCCATCTCTGCTAAAAATACAAAGAAATTAGCCAGGCCTGGTGACAGGCACCTGTAATCCCAGCTACTCAGGAAGCTGAGTCAGGAGAATAGCTTGAACCCAGGAGGCGGAGGTTGCAATGAGCCGAGATCTTGCCATTGCATTCCAGCCTGGACAACAAGAGCAAAACTCCATCTCAAAAATAAATAAATGAATAAATAAAATAAGGAATGATCACTCTCTAACATTCTTTCTGTCTCATTTCTGTAACCACTTCCTTCTTCATCTGTATTTTGATCAACTTGATGAACATCTCTGAAAATTTCTAAGTAGGAAATTGTGACCATGAACAATGATGAGAGGACCTCACATGGTTTTATGAATAAAAAAGAAAATACACAGATTTAAAGAATAAATAAATCAAGTTTATGTGTAGGGAAAAATCAAAATGTTAGCAGTGCTTCTGTTTAGACGATGGAACTCGCAATATTTTTTGTCTTCCTACTCTTGCATTTTATTTTCCAGGTTTTCTTTAAAGAACATAGATTTTTATGACAATAATACACATGTATAAGGTCCTGAAAACAATTATATTATTGATGCAATCTCAGTCAATCAGTTCCATAACTTTATTTGGGCTGGCCTTCAGAAATATAGTGACAATAATAGTAACTAGAAAGAAATCCTGGTATATGAACTGGCCTTCAGTTGAAATGTCAGGAAATGGGCTGCTTGAGTACCAGTTTGCCTGGCTGCACTAAAAGGCAATAGCCAGGACTACTGTGGGGTTATACTCTGTGGAGATTAAGCAAGGGGAGATAGGAATACATTTTCCAATGAGTTAATTCTGTCCAAAACTGAATTTCTTATACTTAACAAAGCTATAGCGTGGAACCATGATTTAAACAATAATGGGGTGTATATCTTTTCTAATTGTCTGGTAATATATGTAATTCTGGGGTTTAAAAGGACACTTGATATCCTTAAAAGTTCTACATCTTAAAAAATTCCAATTACATGCCCACTAGAATGCAGATTTTAGTTTATAGGACCATATCTGTCTTTATCAATTAATCCATGGAACCCAATGTAGTATATGGCACATAATAGGTCCTACAGCACTGTAATCATTTGTTAAATACATCAGTGAATGAATACAGTTCAAAATTATTTGAGAAGCACAAATATTTAAAAATCTAAATTGTGAAAGATGAAAGATTTCAAACTATAAGCAAAATATTTCTGATTTCAGAAATGGCAAAGATAACTTTAAAATAGATTTAAAACATCATTCTTATATATTTTCATCCAAGTGACTACAAAATGACAAATGCCATACATTGTGTTTCATAAATAGTTATCAGTTATACCAAATATACTATAATATAAATCATCATTATTTCTTCTAATGTCAACAATTGATCATGTACAGGTAAATGTGATTGTGTAGTTACCCACATAATTTAATGCTATATCAAACCTCACTGCAGTTGATTGGGTTTACTCTCAGCACTCTGGGCTTTGAGAAGTAATATCAAAAACATAGTTTGTAATTGAACTGGAGAAAACATTTATATGCTAAGTTTCTAGAATGGAGACTGTCCACTCAACTTTCACCATCAACATTTTGTCTCAGCTCTACTCTTGTAGACGTCACAAACTCAGAGATTTACTAAGTACCAATAATCTTTTCTAAAGCAGAAACCAATATATTAATGCATA
The DNA here is from genome assembly GCA_963573385.1 of Cacajao melanocephalus. Lineage (NCBI taxonomy): Eukaryota > Metazoa > Chordata > Mammalia > Primates > Pitheciidae > Cacajao > Cacajao melanocephalus. The sequence continues at coordinate 124,910 of CAUYLG010059995.1, forward strand.
AAAATCCTAGGATAATAACAGATATGTGAATTTCATTTTATCCAGTTTCTACACATCAGTGCTACCAAACACATAAAAAGCACAATTACTTAGAATCACAGTGGACGTAAAATCTCCAATTTTAGAAGGGCGGCTACAACAACAATGAATATTCTCCAAAATACTGATAATCTTTAGAGTAATGAACAGCCTTTAGTCTTGTTCCTCCTTGGACTTTCATTCGCATTTTACTCTTTTTCAAAAACCTTCTCTTACCACACTTTTACATGACAGCCATTTTTCAACAACTTGAGAAAGGCTGAATATGCTAAATCCAAGTAAATAAATTTAAACAAAATTATATAACAATGTATTTCCAAATATTTCTCTCCTTAACTTCTACCTCCTACACCCCTAATATTCTAGCTAGATTAGACATGGAAGAAAGATTAATGGGGCGGGGTTTGGAGTCAGAAGCTCTGCTATTTAGTAGCTATATAGCCTTGGGCAAATTTTAAAATGTCTTCAAACTGTGTATCTTTATCCATAAATTATTGATAATAAAAACTTAATGTTATGAGACATCATAGGGATAAAGTGAGATTCTATTACAAACAATATGTTATACTAATAGTTATTACTTTTATTAATCAAATTTATTTGGAACTATAACTTCAAAACAGGATATATGAACAATTTTTAACAATTATAGTCCACAATTATATATCTTTATCTCCCAAAATAACAGTATTCTGTTATCCAGTAATATTCATATACATTGTCTAAGTTGTTTAGTGCCTAGCACCTAATAAATTTTCAATAAATATTTAATAAATGACTAAATGAATATATTCACAGGCTTCATAAAATTACATGTAATCTTTTATCTTACTATTGTTGTAAATGCTGATACCCCTGAAACAGATTTATTGAGAAGTCAACTAAGCGGTGTGGAGAATATTTACATGGCATTTCTTTGTGCAATCACTTTTTTCATCTCTATTCCATGAATTCCATTTTCTGGTCCCTAAATTCTGAACTTAGAGTCATATCCCATAACTAAAATTTAGTCTGCTTTATATAAAACTCTAGTTTTCCAGTGGGTTCTGGGGTTCAACTCTTGCCTTCTCCACTAGCTGAATTAGTGCCTAGAATGGAGATCCCACCACTTCTCAATTTTCACTTTCCTTGACTTCTTAGCATTTAACACAGTTTATTATTCCCTCCTTCTTAAAATGTCTTCTTCATTTGACTCCTTGGACACCGCATTCTCTTGGGCTTGCCCTTTTCCAATGGTTACCTGTACTCAGCTTCCTTTGCCAGGTCTGCTTCTCTTTCTGCTGTCTCGGCTTTGCAGTGCTACAGAGTTTTGCCCTTAATTTCACTGTTTTTTTTCACATTCACTTTTAAAGCAATTTTTTTTTCACATTCACTTTCAAAGCCATGGCTTTAAATACCATTCATATGCACATGCCACCCAAATATACTTCTTCCCTGATACCCGGATTTACTCAACCATCTTATATCTAATGATTGGCTTTTCAAACTTAAAGTGGCCAAGGCAGAACCCCTGATTTCCGTCCTCATCCCATCATCCACAGCTCAGGAAATGACTACCATTCAACCAGTTAATAAGACCAAAAAGGAGTAAACCCTACCTCCACTGTTTTCCTTACCTCTCACATTCAGTAAGTTTTACACTGAACTCTTTTAGCTCTATCTTCAAATTTATCTAGATTCTGACTGTATCCACTGCTCACCATGTCTACTTTACCCAATTTAGTCCAAACCACCATTTTCTCTCTCCTAGATGGTATAATGAATGCAAGCTTTTTCAGCTTCATCCTGCCTTTATTCTGGAGTGTTTTTCTTTTGTGGAAGGATTGGAAATTTAAAACCACATTTTCCAGATTCATTGAAGTAAGACTTCTTAAATGTGTGTGTGTGTGTGTGTGTGTTTTTTCCAGTTAGATATACTGGCTCAAAATTTGAAAGGCAGAATATTTCTGAATTTAGATATCTTCCAGAATCTTTGGCTTTATTTTTTCTTGAACACGAGCAAATTTATGGAAAATGAGTTTTATTCTGCAGCAGCATTCTAGGGCCCTGTCTCTAACTTCCTAAATGTGGGAAGGCAGTTGTGGTGTCATGAATGATAACCAACAACATCTTGACTCTAGCTTTCTGATTCCTGTATGACAGAAGTCAGGCTATGGCTCACTACTCGCATAATTCCATAGAATTTGTAAGCTCCTAATTCCCTGCATCAAATTTCTTCAAGTTTGAAATAGTTAAATTCATTTTTAAATTTTCTACACTGACAGAACTTTTAATTGGCATTCCTCTTTCCACTGTTAACCCCTTAAAGTCACTTCTTTACACAGCAAACAGAATCTACTTCACATCTTTCAATATCCTCCCAACTTATTGAAAATTAACTTGTTATTCTTCATTATACCCTACAGACTGATTCATGATCTGTTCAGTACCTCCGTTTTAAACACATCCCCTCCCACTCTCCTCCTTATTCACCTTACTCGGGCCACTCTTAATTTATTTACCACTCCTCTACTAAACCAAGTATATTTTGTCTCAAGATATTTGCACTTATTTTCTTTTCTTGGAATGCTCTACCTTCATATCTCTAGTTTGTTATGCATTTCCTTCATGTCTCTCCACAAATACCACCTTATGAAAGGGGATTTCACTCTAAATTTGTGTTACATATTTGCTGTTTCTTGGCCAATCTCTTCTCCAAGAATAAGAGTCCCATGAGGAAAGGGACTTTTCCTGTCTTATTCTTCACTCTCTTTATAGCATGTAGAATAGTTCTTGGCATGTGAAAGAAACTAAAAAATATATATGGAGAATAAATGAATAACTAAGTAATACCATTTTTGCAAAATACTTTTGGCCAAAAAGGAAATATATATATAAAACATTGCATCTTATCAAATTTTGATGATGTAAAAATAATATAGAGGCTGAAGTTGGGGTGTTACCAGTATATCTTACTCAATGCTGAACATGCAGATTATTTTCTTTTCCACTTGTTCAGATCTATTAGTGTTGAAAGGCTATGGACTGGCCTGAAGATTTCATATATTTCAGCTTAATCATTTACCAGCTTTTCAGTATATGTCTACTTCTGCTATATATAAAAGAATGTTTGGTTTATGGATAAAAATAATATTAAAATAAATGCCACTTTGGTTAGAAGAGGACCCATTATCAGTCTGCTCTTTGGCTCATTGCTCATTTTGCTTCATAATTAATCTGTTCCTGAGCTCAACACAAAGGTGGAAACACTCCTTATGGGAACAGATGCTACAACTCCTATTGAAGTCATTAAGGGATTCTGGGGAACACTGCTAAAGTAATGGCAGCAGGGTCAAGCCCAAGATGACTACTTTACTTGGAAAATGAGAAATGCTCTAAGATGTAAACATATAATGTACACTTTATAATATCCAGAGATTATTATTGCTACTGTGTGAGAAGGAAAAAAAAATGCATTGTTAAAAGTATTGTGATCTACACTACAAGCAAGTCCACCATATAGGTCCTTGGCCTGATTTGAACCCTAGTTTATTTTTCATGATTGCTTCAGTAGCAGTTTAAAAAAGAGAGACTAATGCCATTCAGGCAGCACTCCTTTTGTTGTATTAATGTTGTTTTCATTGAATATTGAAACCTCAAGTCATTGTTTTTTATTTAACAGATAAATGTTGCAGTCAACTCATGACAGGAAAAAAGAAAATACATAAGAATGAATAAAATGTGTCCTTCATTTTAGTTCATTGACAAAATAAATTTGTATTACAATGGGTACAAAATAAAAATAAATAAATCATATTTTCCAGATGAAAAAGTTGATTTAGTTTTAAATACATTGTATTTAGTTTTATACAGTGTATTCAGTTTTATTTATATAGTATATTTATATACAATGTATTTAGTGTGTATACATACTATATATATACTGTATATGTATGCAGTCTTATGGATACTATATATTAAATATATTATATTATATATTTTATATATACAGTTATATACATGTATAGCATATTTAAAACTAAATCAACTTTTTCATCTGGAAAATATAATTTATTTATATTTATTTTATTTATTTATTTTTATTTCACACCACTTGGAATACAAATTTATTATTTAAAAATATAAATTTTTAAACATTTATTTATATATGTCAAGGAAGTTAGGAATATAGCATCTTCCTGAAGCTGATATATGACATTATTAAAATCTTAAAGATGTTCCAGAAGAAAATAGAAATTGCTTTTCAATTACTGTCATAATGAACTGCTCAATATTATCTAAGTCAAAATTCAAATAATTGTTTTCCACTGACATTGTCCAGTGTTCAAATGGGCAAAACTATATAACCATCTCCTGCACATCAGTTTTGCAGTTATTTGGGATCATGGTGAGCCTGTCATAATTCTGAACTCTTTAAAATAAGCTGACTGACAGGTGTCAAAATGAAGCTATTCTATGGATAAAAACTCTACTAGAAAATAACCACAATAAAAATAGTTTTTAAGAGCTATGCCCTAAGTGCCTCAATAACTTCATAAAAAAACGTTCTCCTTTTGTCATCACACAGTCACTGAAATTAGCTGAAGAATGAAGACTTTAAATTAAAAGCCAGCTGATACCATTTGATTATTGGAATCTTTAGAATGTAAGTGAAAATGTGAAGTGGCAATTCTAAGATTAAGTTTCTTTTGTGATTAGGTTTCTTTTGAAATTCAAGGTTTATTTGCATCTTACCAGTTCCTTCTTTTTCTTTTTTTATAAAGTTTACAGTTAAATGCCCCAGCTTTAAGGATACAATTCATCGAGCTTTTACAAATGTACACACCCAAATAACAAATATCTTAACCAAGATATAGAATCTTTTCATTACTATTGAAAGTTCTCCCATGCCCTATTCTAGGCATTTCCATCTCCTATAGGCAACCACTGTTTCAAAATTTTTTAAGGATTTTATATTCTTAAGCTTCACATAAACAAAATCAAAGTGTGAATTTATTTGTGTCTCTTTTTTTCTTGACATAGGAAATCTTATTATTTTTATGATTTCCTCCTATGGTTGTACACATTATTGATTTTAAGTTGTTCTTTTTGTTAATATAGGCATTTAAAGATAACAGTTTTGCTCTATGGCCTGTGTCCTCCCTTTTCTTAACTAATAATTCAATTGACATGTTTTTCAATTTTCTTTTCTTTGTGGACTATATGTTACTTAGAAAAATGCTTTTAATTTGGAAATATTTCAGGCTTTCTAGTGTCTTATATTTATTGATTTATAATTTAGTTTCATTATAGTTAAAAAGGATATATAAAATTTAATTTTAAAATGTATTAAAAACTTATTTTATGCCCAGAATATTAATTATCTTAAAAATATTTCATATAACTTGAAAATAATATAAATATTGTAGTTTTGGTGCTAATATCTTATAAATCTTAAGTTAATTTGGTTGATTATGCTGTTCAAATATCTATGTTTTCACTGAATTTTATCTACTTCTATCAATAATAAAAGTACATATTAAAACATTCAACTCTGATTATCAATTTATCTAATTTTACTTTTAGATCTGCCAATTTTTTCTTCATATGTTTTAATATTTACAATTTTTGTATCTTCTACTCAATTGCCCTTTTTTTGTATAAGTAGTCATTCTCTTTTTCTGGTACTGTTTCTCCTCCTGAAATCTAATTTGTCTAATATTGATAGAGCCACACCAGCTTTCTTATATTGCCTGTATTTGCATGATATGCTTTTTACCCTCATTTTCCTTTTGATCTATCTGTATTTTTATAACTGGATCAAATATATGTAATTATCCTTATAATCTCTGGTTTTTACAGATTTTCCATCTATATCTATATGAATTTGAGCACTAGAAATGTCCATAATTATTAGCTCATTCTGAGTTGTCTTCACTCGGGCATTGGCATAATATCATTGACTTCTATAGTCATAAATGCATTAATGAGTTATCCTTATAATCACATATATTTGATCCACTTTGATGTTTTGATCCAATATCAAAAGATATTGTTATCCTTTCATACCTAGTCTGACAATATCTTTTATTGATAGTGTTTACTCCTTTTAAATATAATGATAGATATGACTTGATTTAGGTTTGCCATCTTCCTATGTATTTGTTGTTTTTCCCATCTTTTAATTGTTCTTTTTCATCTCTTTTCTTGTTTTTTTTTAAATTAATTACATATTTTTCATATTTCTTTTTATCTCCATTTGGCTTATTGGCCATAACATGCCACACTCTAACTAAAATTAATATTTATCTTTTATACAAAGTATAAAAACCCTAGAAAATAATTTATTAATACATAAATTAACTCCACACTATATTTGTTTCAAATGTTCAAACATTTTTTCAAGATTTAAGAAAAAAAAGCCTAAATATTTACACATATCTACTGTTGTTGATGCTTTATATTCCTTCCTGTAGATCTGACTTTACATTTGTTGACATTTGCTATAGCCTGAAGACCTTCTTTTAGTATATGTTGTAGTACTGGAAACTTAACTTTTATTTATCTAAAAATGTTTTTATTTCACCCTCACATGTGAAGAATATTTTTTTCTGGGTAAATAATGTTGGACTGATACAATTTTGCAGTGAGAAATTTTATTTACCAGACGTACTAATCACTGGTTTTACAGATTTTCTATCTATCTATCTATCTATCTATCTATCTATCTATCTATCTATCTATATATAAATTCGAGCACTAGAAATGTCCATAATTGTTAGCTCATTAACGGTTGCCTTCACTCAGTTAGGCATTGGCATAATATCATTGACTTCTACAGTCATAAATGCATTAATGAAAATTTTTTGTCTTCTATAAAACTCTTATTAAATGTGTTTTTATCAAGTCTCTTGCATGAAGATTTATAATCCTATTTTAATTTATAAATAGAAAAAATATTATCTAAATGGAAAAATTATGTCTTCTTCAATCTGATAGTTACATGAAGCATCATATTTTCCTTTTTACGTTGGGAGTCAAAACCAATCTTAAGGATCAGTCTGAATAACTACACTAGCATAAAAGTAAATTGTTTGTGTATTCCAGTGTTCTCTTATTTTAATTGTATTTTTTGAAAGTAGGCAGTGTATAAAGTAGAAATAAATATAAAGCTATCTTACATATTTGGCAACAATAACATCAGTCAAACTTTTTATATGTATGTTCAGTTCCTTTTCATTGTCAGAAAAGATGTTGAAGTGGATGTTTTACCAAGCCTCCACCCCCAGAGTTAGGGCTGTCTGAAAGAGTATCTCTTGTCTAGAGCTATGGCTATGTCGCAAGCAAAGGAGCTGAAGTTTGAAAGTTAAATAAATAAGCACAAAGGAATCATCGGTACAAAGAGAGACTATGACAATTCTATTCAAAGTTTTAAGAACTGGAGTACAACAAATGCAAATGAAGAAATCAATGATGGAAACGTCACGATGAGACCCAATGGACCAACAGGAGGTGGGTCTGCAAAAACTCTGAAGGAAACACTATGCTTCTTGCTGCTGGCTTCTGTATGTTATTTCTGACACAAAGCTCAGGCAGTCTTGCTCCTCTAAGAAAAAGCTGTTGGAACATATGTAGACAATAATAAGATGTAAATTATATTAAATATATGGGGCTTATTTTAAAACACAACTGATTAATAGAGTACAAACACCACACTGGTTGTTTGTCCTTAAACTTCCCCTTTTCTTCATTCATCAAAAATGTGTATACTGAATACCTAATGTAAAGAAGTCATTTATACTGGGGTGAATTAAACATCAATCTAAACTTCAAGAAAATTTTATTCATTATATCAAGTTAAATAAGTTCATAAATATCTACAGTCCAAGGTAAATGTGATATATATCATAAGTGATGTACATAAAAACATACTGGCCGGGTACAGTGACTCAGGCCTGTAATCCAAGAACTCTGGGAGGCCAAGACGGGAGGATTGTTTGAGCCCAGGAGTTTGAGTTCAGCCTGGGCAACAGAACGAAACCCGATTTCCACAAAAAGTACAAAAATCAGCTGAGCATAGTGGTTCACACCTGTAGTCCTAGCTATTCTGGAGGCAAAGGTGGGAAGATCATTTTATCCTGGGAAGCAGAGGTTGCAGTGAGCGGAGATCATGCCACTGCACTCTAACCTGGGAGACACACCAAAACTCTATCTCAAAAACAAAACAAAACAAAAAATACATGCTAAGAAATTTCAAGGAATGAAGTCATTTCCAGGGAAGCTTCCACAGATTATGTCATAGGTAACCTAGACTTTGAGAAAGAGCTAGGATATAGAAAATCCCAGATATAGGTGAGAAGAAATCATTAATGCTGTGGTCATACATTTTTATATTCGGTTTTCTTTTGCAATGATAGCAATGATAGTAATAATTATATATCCCAATCGAGAGAGAATCTGATACAATATGTCGTCTTGCATGTATTTAATATTCTGGGAAGAATGGTCATTGCATGTATTGCCCATAAAATTTTAATCATCATCATAGTTTACATAATTAGAATGTAATAAAATATAACTACTTTTTCTATTGACTTGAGTGGTACAAATATTAGCTTTCTTTCCCGCTAAATGTAACAAACATTCCCTTTGTCTAACCGTATGCTGTGATCCTCCACCAGATTTGCCATGATAGTGGTTGAAGAAGGATTAAATCCCATCTTGGGACAATTTGCACTATTTAGGGAAAGAACTCTGTAACTGAGGGTTAGGTAAAGGGCCTGCTGGCCAAGAACTCCCTTGCAACTCATCCTGTAATCATAGAATGAATGACATGCTCATTTATTTCTTTTGAAATACTTATTAGTCACAGCAGTAGGATTTTCCCAGGAGCAAATAGCCGACCAATTCTTGCTGCTGTGTAATAGAACTCCTTGGCCTCAGGGATCACTCTAACTGGGGATTCCACTTGCACAGGTACGTGACACAACCAAGAATGAAAGCAAAGGTGAACTCTGCCTTTGCCTGCCTGGGTCTCTGTGGGTGAGCTCTCAATAAAGGAGGAAAAGTGTTTGAAGCAGTGGCAGTTACTGGCTGACATAGTGACCAACTGAAGTCCTTAGAGGGAAGAAGGGATTGGGAGAAGTGTTTAAACTCTGCCTGACTTGTTTAGTAACTCAGGCGGTCAGTTTCTCTGCTTGTGAAATTATGGGCATATAGGATCCTTGGGAAATCCTAAGTCTTTTTTTTATTAATATAAAAATGAAAGAAGAAACTTTTTAATCTTTAGACATTCTAACATGTCACATTTATTATGAATTAGTAAATGTCATTTTAGATATTAAAAAAACAAACTTTTCCACATGCAATGAATGATGAGGCATTCTGAAGACAAATGGCTTACAACGTACCTTTTCCTCATTCATTTAATGGCACAACATTCATTTTCCCCAGCTCAGCGACTTTATTTTACCTGACATATAATATGAAGACTATAAGTTTCATGAAGGTAGAAATTTTATCTGGCTCATCTGTGCCTCACTAATGTCTAATGTAATGCCTACCTTGAAAGTCAGTGTTCAATAAATACTAGGTAGGAAATGCCATTAGCAACCTCATGCTCATTTGTGCTCATTTATGTAAATATTTAAAAATGATTAATAATTTTCTCAAATTAAATGAACTGCTGGCAGCACAAGCAATATAACTATAATCCTCTTTCCCATTTAATTTCTCTACATTATGAGTAGTGAATGAAGTGGAAAATTTCAGAATCATCTCTTAATCATTGATATCTGAAAATTTCACTTCCCTTATTCAACATTTATTGAGTTCCTACAACAGTACAACATGGATAACACCAAAATGTGTAAGTCATGATCCTTCAACTAACACAAAATAGCTCCTGGTAGAGAATAAGGACTTAGTAATGAAAAGCTTCTTTTTACTGAGCAATTATTCCAGTCACTCATCTTAACAATTTATATGTATTATCTCATTTAATCATTAGAAAGAATGGGTGCTATTAGGTTGGTGCGAAAGTAATTGCGGTTTTTGCCATTGAAAGTAGCAGATATTACATAAGGATTATAATATTATTATTCAGCAAACTGAATGATAAGGAACTTAATTGCCCCTTGTTATACAACCCATTTGAAATTCAGATAGAATCTAGAGCCTGAAATCTCAGTAACTGCGGTAGTCATTGTTCTTGATATGGCATGCTGATTGAGATTTTTTTTTAAGTCTATTGGTTATATATACATATAAACGACAACAGTGAGCTAAGGATATCTTCACTGGGTTTTCTTCAGTGTCAATGAATGTTCACAGAACTCTCAGGAAAAAATTCAAAAGAAGGATTAGTGACAAATGGGAGTCTGTTTTGGAAAAGACATTGCTGGCATTTATTGTAATTATTCTTAGAAACATAAATAGAAGTAGTAGAGAAGATTTCAGGCTTTCAGCTTTTTGAAACAAATCAATATGTGTCTTCTTTCCCAGGTTTTTCTCTCATATTACCATACTGGCATCTATCCATTTCCCCTGTACTTTACTCCATTTTCATTTTGTAATGTTTTCGGGCGTGTTGGAGATATTTCTTTCTACATCCTCTTCCTTCAATGAGTCAATAGGTTTTAGTGGTAATGTGAGTAAATGAAAGCTTTGCTCTCTAAATTGTGAATTGAGATGAGATGAGTAGCATTTTAGAGAATTTAATGAGTGAAATTAACTAAATAAAAGCAATGAAAGGGCTTGGTTATGACACGTGATTAATAGGCTTGTAATCAGTAACTAAAAGGTCAGTGTTGGTGTCCAGGAGATGAGAATGGGGAACAGGTTTTCCCATGTGGAATTTACAAAATAAAATAATTTTAAGTTCAGTCAATATCTGGTACCTACCTTTGCTCAATGAACATAGGCATATTTAGGGAGAAAACATTATTTTTACAAAGGAGGTGTGAAAAAGAACTGGCTAGTTGCCCTGAAGAGTTCAGTTTTTGACGAATAAAATGGGAAGAGTCAGTGAAGCATTCTAGGTAAAATATTTTAAAAGTTAAAGAAAATAGAAGAAATGAGGAGAAGTCATTGATGGATATAGTACAATGAGAGTTATTTGGGTACAAATTATACTCAATGTCACGTAACTGGCTAAGATCCCCGTGCGAATGCAGAACAGATGGGAAGAGAGAGAGAAGAGACAGAGACAGTGTTGGTGAGGGTTAAGATTGGGTGTTTAGACAAAGACCTCAGTTACGGGTGGGTGAAAGAAGACCAAAAGGTAAAAGTGAGAGTCTAAAGAAATTATATATAATTAGAACTGTCCTGCTTGTTACCAAATACCACAACTGGGATTTCTTGTTTGTTGATTTTTAAAATAACTTTTGTATCTCTCTCTCCATTCATACAATGAAATCTCTGTTAATTCTGGCCATATTACTAATCAAGAAGGCATCTTCTTATAGAGGACCAATACATGACTTCTTATGGCCTTTGTTCTATTAAACTCTGATTTTGTGATTCATGCAGCCATTATCGCCTGAGTCTATGCTATGTACGAGGAATGGGGAGATATTTCGATAGGATTATATTTTTTTCCAGGGGAATGTCACACGATTATCAAAGGTTAGGAAGAGCTCTGAATCCATTCTTTTTTGATTTTGTGCATAGACTGTTCACAGTTATTTCTGTCTTAGCCCCTTTTCTCTAGAGAACAGAAAACTGAAGCAAGGGTTAATGCTGATGGTTTATGTGGAAGGTACAATTCCAAGGCAGTGAGATTAAAGGAAAAGGGGAGTAGACAAAGAAGGATGTGAGGCAATGCACAGTCATGTGTTATAGCACTGCCGTCTGCTTTACACAAACCTCAAAAATAAGCCCATCACTCTGCACTTGCGTCGACCTGGCCATGCATGGCTCTTTAGGTGGGCTCCACGGATGAAACATTCTACAGCTGACTCTGTGGAAGAATGGAAAGGGAGGAAACTTATTCTCTCACAGTTCTGGTTTTCTGCTTAATAATCCTTACATATCAAGGAATTAATTAACTGCTCTGAACCTCACAGTTGTCATTTTATGGTCCTTTTGGCAGTTATTCTATAAACTAGATCTTATGTATTACATGTTTTATCTAACTTGGGAGTGATGGGGGAAGCCAGCCTCTTGCAGTTTGTGACTGGTTTGGCCCTTGATCCAAAGGGAAGTGTGAGTTCAGTCCTCCTGGATAGCACCAGACATTGAGTCATTAGGCTGCGGCAGCAAGGTTGTGGATGGAACCTCTGGGAGAAAATACCATGATGCTGGCTGAAGATGAACAAGCAGCTATGGTACTGTAAGGTAATACCATCAAGAAGATTCAATAGGACCTATGCCTAACATGATATCTAAGCATTACTGGATTCTTCTTATATAGTTTTTATGTTACCATCTCTTAGAATAACAAGTTCCACATATTGTTATTTGATAACATTTTTCTTCTTCTTTTGCTATTTTATCCTCATTTTCAGTGTCCATATCTTTATTTCCTTACTAACTTTATCTCAGGATTATTTTCACATGCACACTCTGCCTAAACAGATGCAGAAGTATGGTCCGTCTGCTCTTCTAGTTATTTAGGCAATGTATCTCTGCACACACCAACTGCATGGGGCTCACTCTCAGCAAAGGTGTTTAAAAGTGGGGAGTGGGGTGGATTTCACCTCTACTTACTTCTGATGTCTATTCCCAGTTTTATAATGCTGCTTTGGAGAGCAGAAACACTGATGCCACAAAAAAAACCCTCTTTACCTCAAGGGTCTATGGTGAATCTTTTCCAATATCAAGAAGAAGTTATCACTCCTATTTTTGTATTCTGTAGGGCAATAGTCCCACCACGGTGACCTTGCAGCTTTGCACGTATCCACAAAGGCCCTACAGACCAACACTCAGAATTGAAACCCAAGCTAACATGAGTGTTGCCAGAATACCTTCCAATCCTCCTGGAACATGAGAGGATGAGAGGCCTGTGATGGGCTGCTATGAGGCCAGCTCCTACTCCCTTCTCCATCTCCCCTGGGTGGCTGCTGGGAGTGAGTTTCACAGCACCTCTGAGTTCTGATGGAGTGTGGGGCTTTCTTCCTGTCCCCTCAGCATAGAGTTGCAAATTATAAAACAACTTAGAACAGTCAAAACTTGGTTCCTCAGGAACAGGATATTTCACGACTGGTGTTGCTGCCAATCTGGCCCCTTTTTATTTTGATATTGTCCTTTTTGGTATGTGGAAAAAGGACCATGGGAAACTGGCCCCTTTGGCTATCCTTCCCTTCTTTGTAAGGGAAGTAATAAGCTCAATCTAAAAGTGACACATTATATTTTTAGCTGTTTAATCAGTCAGGCTTGATTTTTGGCCTTTTCTTGTGTGTGCTTGACACATTCTCTCATTATTTTGCATATAAATTCTACTTTACATAATTCATTCTCGTCTGTTTAATATGTGTGGTTAGTAGTATAAACGTTTATTTTCCCACTGGATTTAAACTATTCAAGCACAGTGATTGTATATGTTTCGCATTTTTCTCCAGAAGACTGAGTACAATTCATGAAATATAGAAAAAACCTGTCCTGAATAAATATATGAATGAATGATCCATTTATGTGTGTATCAAGAGAAATACAGAGTACAATATGGAATGTGTTAATTCTATAAGCAATAATTTCTTACCAAGCAACAATAAATTTGAAAATTGTGGAGTTTTGAATCTCTTTTCATTACTATATGGAGGAATAGTGAGAGAGTCAAAGTATTGATGAATTTTGAATACATAAGGAAACCCTCAAAGGTTTGGCATTTACTTTGTTCTTAATTATTGGTTAGTAGAAATGAATAAGGTGGCCTTTCGTATCCAAAAGCTGTACTATCAGCTATGCAGGTACTTTTTAAAAAAATAATACAGGTAGAATTAAGATGGATTATTTTTTCAACAAATATTTATGTACTCACCATTTGTCAGGCACTATTACAGATGCTATTGACAGAGCCACAAATAAAATAGGCGAAATTCCCTGTTCACATGGAACTTAAATTCATATTTTCCCACCCATTCTTCTGTGGATTAATTAGAGCTTGCTTCTCAAACTTTAATGTTCGTAAGACTCATACAGGGTTCTCATTCAAATTCACATGCTGATTCAGTTGATCTGGGGTGAGCTCTGAGGTTTGGAATTTCCAACAAGCTTCCTGGTGATATTGACATTATGATGGCACTGGTTTTCCAACCACATTTTGGTCTATAGGTATTAAAGGACTTATTGGATCTCTGATCTTGAATCTAATGAGTTTCAGTGTCAGGATCAGTCTTCCTTGTAACTTGACTAGACATTTTCCTAATCCTCTCCTATCAAGCCTTTTTCTACTACTTATAATTCTTTTCTTGTTTACAGCCATTTACTTTAATGCTTCCTTGCATTTGGTCATGTTGTCTTTTAGCCGTGAATCTTCATTCCTTTTTTCATTTCTAAATTTCATTTTTTATCTGATTTGCACTGAGAGGAACTTTATTGTCTCGTTTACCACTTTGAATTTTCAAATGAGGAACATGATTTTTCCTGGAAAATTTTCTCACTACCAGTCTTAAAGTCAGTTTCTAGGAATTTCCAGAAGAGGGAATTATATATGTTTAATGTACAATTAAAGCAAATGTAATTTTTTTTTTTTGAAAAACATTTATTCTCCTTCTTAAGACTGATCCACTTGATGTCATCAAAGATCATTTCTAGGCAAATTCAGTCACTTCCAGCATTTTCTAGTCATTTCCACTGTAAACTCAATTCATAATTTCTATTCTTTTTTCTTCCATTTAGGACTGTATCTGAAGGGGTATGTATGTCAATGAGGAAGCAGTGTGAAGTTATTCATTATTGTTCTCCAACCATGCTTGAATTGGCTGTCCGTCTTCATATCCACTGATCTCCAAACATCAGCACCAAACTCCCTTGGCCTTTGCTGAAACACACTGCCCAGCTTAGTGCTAAAACAGTCTTTTTCCTCTCTAAGGTCACCTGCAAAATTAAATTGGGTTATTTTCTGATTTCACACTAGGCAATCTATGTGCAGCACCTTCTTTTAAAGAATCCTTTGTCTCACTTTGAAAGAACTTTCACAACCTTCTTGGAGCATGCAGAGAGAATCTGACCCATTTTCCTAGAAAACTTACAGAGCCATTTTAAATCTACTGGCCCAGCACTGTATAGAGAATGACGCTTCTACCCAAGGGTCAGTCTCATTTCAAGACTATAATATTGAAATCAAAGCAAATGTTCCCCGTACATTTTGATTTTCTGGGATTCTATTCTCATTCTAGACATTTGATCTCAGGAGGAGAAGGTGCCAAACTTCTTTTGCACCCTGTAAAATCTGTACATTTTGGGGGTTGTTCTCCCACCTGCCCAACCATGTTTTCTTCTCCACATCAGTTGATATTTATCTAAGGGGAGTAAAGGAGCCCATTCTTTTTATTTTTATTTTTTTTGTAGTCCATCTTTTTCTCTTGCAGTCTTTGGGACAACGAATTAGTTATTAACTTTCCAAAAACTTGTATTTTAATATCATCAGTGTGTCTCTGACTTTGATACCATTCATTAAGTGTTAATTTTAAAATAATAAGCTACATGCTAACTCTTCTTAACCATTTCTGAAGTAACAATGATTTGGATTATATAAAGATGTGTCACTAAGAAGAAGCAAAGGGGAAGACTAATTAATTGGACTTCAAAATATAATTCTACCACGTACAAAATGTTTTTAATTCCTTGATGTTCTTGACCTCTGCTCTCAAAATATTTTATATTACTCCAGCTGTTTTGTCACCATTCTATAATTCCTTACATGACCCTCAGTGTCTGGTATCCATTTTCTTCCCATTTTACTTTTGCTGTATAATGAATACAACTGCAAACTAACTGAGAAGTTTTATTTGTTTCATCCAGGGCCAGAAATTCTTCCCAACTCACTGCCAGCCAAATACATGCAAGTCAGAGTAGAGATATGATTGTGTAATATTTAGTATACATTGAAAGACAGAAACAGTTACAGATTTATTTTTATAAGTGATAGATCTCACCTCTATTTCACAGTCAAATATTGAACACCATGTCATACAAATTAATAACAACTAGAGATTAGAACTAATGAAGATGGGAAAAACGTGTTGATAATGATGAAACTTATACTCAGAGATTATAACTCTCTCTATAATACATTTTGTATTTTGCCCAACCACACACAACAGATTCCATGTGCCACTCCAAGTGCTTGCTTTTTAATATATTTATTTTTAATTCCCCCCTATTTTATATTGCTCAGATGGACTATTTTTTCCTTTTCCTTAACAAAGATTGTATTTAGAAATCTAATTTGCATATAACCATACAATGCTTCTGGAGAGGAAGCTACAGATTCAATGCTATTCCTATCAAATTATCAACATTATTTTTCACAGAATTATAAAAACTATTTTAAAATTCATATGACACCTGAAAAGAAACTGAATAGCCAAAGCATTTCTAAGCAAAAAGATCAAAGCCAGAGGCATACACTACCTGACTTCAAACTATACTACAAGGCTACAGTTAACAAATCAGCATGGTACCAGTGCAAAAACAGACACATAGACAAATGGAACAGGATAGAGAACCCAGAAATAAACCCACACACCTACAACCAGCTGATCTTTGACAAAGTCGGCAATAATAAACAATGGGGAAAGAAATCCCTATTCAATAAAATGGTACTGGGATAACAGGCTAGCCATATGCAGAAGATTGAAACTGGACCTCTTCATTCACCATAAACAAAAATTAACTCATGATTAATCAAAAATTTAAATGAAAGACCTAAAGCAATAACAATCCTAGAAGAAAACCTAAAAACTACCATTCCAGACATTGTTTTTGGCAAAGAATTTATGACTAAGTCCCCAAAAGCAATTGAGACAAAAACAAAAATTGACAAGTGGAATCTAATTAAACTAAAGAGCTTCTGAACAGCAAAAGAAACTATCAACAGAATAAACAGATGAACCTACAGAAAAAGAAAAAATATTCACAAACTGTGCATCTAACATTTGTCTGATATACAGAATCTGCAAGGAACTTAAACAAACAAATGAAAAAAAAAACACATTAAAATAGGCAAAAGACATAAATAAACACTTCTCAAAGAAGACATACATGTGGCCAACAAGGGAGGGGAGCATCACACACTGGGATCTGAGGGGGAGAACTAACGGAGGGACAGTGCAGGGTGGGGAGTTGGGGAGGGATAACATGGGGAGAAATGTCAAATATAGGTGATGGGGAGGAAGGCAGCAAACCGCATTGCCATGTATGTACCTATGCAACAATCTTGCATGTTCTTCACATGTACCCCAAAACCTAAAACACAATAAAATATATATTTAAAAAGCGCTCATCATTAGTAATTATTAGAGAAATGCAAACCAAAACCTCAATGAAATACCATCTCACACCCATCAGAATAGCTCTGATTAAAATGTCAAAGAATAGTAGAACCTGATGAGGTTACAGAGAAAAGGGAACACTTAAACACTGCCGATAGTATATATTAATTCAGCCATTACAGAAAGCAGTGTGCAGAGTTCTCAAATAACTGAAAAGAAAACTACCATTTGATCCAGGAATCCCACTGTTTGGTTATATATCCAAAGGAAAATAAATCGTTTTACCAAAAATACACATGTACACATATATTCACTGCAGTGCTGTTCACAATAGCAAAGACATGGAATCAACCAGAATGTCCATTAATGACGCACTGTATGAAGAAAATATGATACATATACATTGTGTTATAATACATAGCCATAAATAAGAATAAAAGTATGTCCTTTGCAGCACCATAGACATAGCCGGAGGCCATTATAGTAAGTGAACTACCGCAGGAACAGAAAACCAAATATTGCATGTTCTCACCTATAAGTAGGGGCTATTACATATATATGGACACAGATATGGGAACAACAGACACTGTGCACTGTTTGGTGGGATACACGGGCAGCAGGAGCTAGGCATATGCTAGAAAGCTATCTATTGGTTACTCTGCTCACCACCTTGGTGAGCGGATCATTTGCACACCAAGCCTCAGTGACACACAATTTACCCATGTGACAAACCTAGACATATACCCCCAGAACCTAAAATAAAAGTAGAAAATAAATAAATAAATAGAAATAATTTATCCTTTTCTTCTCCAAAAAAAGAACTCAGATATTTAAATACTCTATTAACAACAAAAATGTTTGAACTCAATCTTCTTTTATTTCTTTCAAAGCATTTAAGAAATATTGGGAAATATATACATATATTTATATAGACACTATATATATATATGTATTTGTTTTTATGTGTGTATAAGTGTATACACATATAACAAGATACTAAAAAATACTCTGTGCTTAGTCTTATGCCACATATTTTGCTAATGGGGTCCTTGCTGTCAGTGTAATGCACTGTGTTAAAAACATACACATAGTTGTTTTTTTGTATGATATATACTTAAAATAAGTGTTAGGAAACATTTAAACAATACCTTAACACCTACTGAAAACAGAGAGTATGAAATAAACCTAAAGACTCTTCTAGAAAATAATTTTTAAGTAGTAATGTTGCTATAATGCAGTGCCTCCATACTACTGTGTTCCAGTCTAACAATTCCATTATGCTACCTTTTATAGGTATTTTTACTATTAATTTTATACAGCTTGACTTTTCTCATGAGCAGATAAAGCACCTATGTTCCTGTAAAGTTGTAACTTTTATTTGTTTATTTAGTAATTAAATAAATATTCACCAAGCTTCTTCAGCATTGCAGGTATTCTGCAAACTCCTGAGGATACAGTGGTGAAGAAGACAGTTATGATTTTTACTCTCAAAGAACTTTCATTTTACTGGAGATGTGAGACATCAAATCAAATGTAATTACAAAATTTTTGCGTCTTTTGTTAACTATTGTACCTAGCACACAGTAACCACTCACACACATTTGTTGAATGATTAACTATAATGATGACTGAGTAAATATAAGGTTCTATGGAACTATAAAATGGAGAGATGATATTTAATTTAGTGTAGAGGTCAAGGAGGTCCACTTCTCAAGTGAAAAACTGGTAGAACCAAAATAATTAACCTTATAGGAAACTTCTGAAGATGGTAACCAGAAGTAAACTTAGACTAACAAGGGAAGAAAGAAAGCAGTCAATACTCATCCTAGATGGGAAAGAGAGCAAGAGTTGATAAGACACTTGATTTAGCGCATAAAAGTGATTTAGTGGGAATGGAATGAACCAAGCCTTTGGAGAAGATTATGATTATAGAGATTCAACTGCTTGATTAGAGGGATTTGTCTCCAGGTCCCAACTAAAGGAATACTGATATATAATAATGGAGATTTTCACCCCAAAACATTTTGAAATACCTTACTAATTGCTTCCTTAACTCTATTCTCTCCCCATTTTAATTCATCTTACTTATACTCACAAATGGAACAAGTAGCAAGTAAGCATTGTAGGAAAAATTTTTCAGAACACAATAAGTGATGATAACCCCAAAGTCCCCACAGTTCTTTTCTTTCACAGGGGAGTATGGTCATCTATATTGAGCATGTCTAGATTCTCATAATTATTCCCAACCCCAAAACTATAATGGATGAAGACTTACCATGGCTAGCACCTCAGAGTCATCTCTAGAAACAGAATGGAAAAAAGAGAGGGGTTGTTTGCCCTATAATCTGGAAAATAAATTTGGCGTTCAGATTTTTGTTTGTAAGTCAGCATTCAGGGCACAAATATTATCATTTTTTAGCATTCCTAGGGGAAAGATATCTGCCTTCTTATTATCTGTTAACACTAACATGATAATTCAAGTTACTGCTGTTTTAGTGAACAGAGTAGCTCAAGAAGATTGTGTCTTACATAAATTTCATAAATTCTCTTGAAGGAAAGAAAAGAGTAGTCAATTAGAATTTTGTAAAAATGATATCCTTCCAGAAGCTGACACTTGGTCAACTCAACCACTGTCAAAGAGTTAAAGGTCTGTCTCCTGGAATTAAATAAGAGGCTGAAGGAGACAAAATAGGAAGCAGAAGAAACTTTCTAGGACTTCAGGGTTTTAAATCCCTCCCATTGCTTCTTAAAATTAGCAGTTTCACCCAGATTTTGTTGAGAGTTCTCAAGTTTACTCAGTCTTCATTAAAATTCAGAGGAAAACTGGTAGAGTCACGTATCAGTAGAAAGTGGGCCCAATGAAAGGTCAGGTCTTACTGACAGAATTTGGATCAACTCAACTTTAATGACTAAATGTAGCCTTCTTAATTTTCTCTTGCATCAGCATTTAAACAGGGGTCTGTACAATCCTAATTACTGACTAGAGTAACATTATCTGCATTTATCCTTTGTTAACAGATATTACTTTTGCTTATTTCAGGAGCCCTGCCAGAAATTACCTACTGTATGCTCAATTATCCACCTCCCCACAGCAACACATTATTTTAATATAAACTTTTCAATGTAGTCAGCAACTATTGTGTATTTTCTTTAAATTGAGTTGTCATATCTTATTATAAGATACAAAAGGAAATGGCTGGAACTCTTAGGGTTAGGCAGAGTCATTTTACTGTGGTTTGGCTTCTATTTTCAGCATATTTTCTATCCAGCAAGCCTTAACAGGACCACGAGAAAATAAAAGAATCTATGAAATAAACAGGATAGTTAAAATGAGAAGTATGTACTGTGTATCAACTGGGCTTAGCCATTTTTAAAAATTAAAGGCAGATCCTACTTTGTGCTAACCTATTGTGCTGGGCAAGAAATGTAAATATATCCTTAATATGAAGATCTATCTCTAGGTTAAATCAGTTTCAGGTTTCCTGCCTGATAACAAATCTCATTTACATTCTGAATACCAAATGGGATTTAGCCAAAAATGGTTGCAAGCTATGTTTTGTTGTTGTTGTTGTTGTTTTTAAAGTCCAATCTGAACATAGAGTGACAATCCTTAAAGGTCCTCATTGATTGTGGTTTATTATTCAATTACCTAAATGCTGAGCTCAAGAGTAAATGGGAATTCCTCATTACAATCTTACTATGAAATCAAGAAATGTAGACTAAATATGTCAAAATATCTCTTCCACAGGATCTTCTGAACCACCTGATGTTATAATATTGGTTATGAAAATATTGGGCTAGATAATTAAAACAAGGATTTTAAATATATGACCATTTCTAGTTCCTGAAAAAGTGATCAATTATAATCTGTTATCTGCTTTCCCACAATGCAAGTAATAGCTTATTTTAAAGGAAGGTGAAAGTATGCTAATGAATTATTCATCATCATGGTTATTGCTCCCTTTTAATAATGTTAACTTTCTGCATAATTCACACTCAAAAGTATGACATCCATTGACCAACACGTAAATGTTTGATTAATCAAGGCATTTGAGTCTTCTTTATTTCTATCATTTTATGTTGGAAAGGACTATTCCATACAGTTTCCTTAGGCTAAAAATGTTAAATTCCACAAGGACATGCCGATGACAATAATAATCACCCAGATAAACCTCAACAGTTGTATTTACTATTAACTGTCATTTTGTAATAACACTGTGGAAAGAGCTAAATTCATATAGCATTTTCATGTCTGAGTTCAAATACGCTATTTTAAAAGTAGCTGGGTAAAAGAAGAGAGGTCTGCTTGCAGACTATGGGGAGGCCAAACTGTCATATCTTAGTTTATATTTTGAGAATCAAAGTGTTCAAGAATATTTTTTCCCTTTTATGATGGAGTTCTAACTTGGAAACACTGATTTTTAAAAATAAATTATACAGAATTGTTAGTTTATATATTTGTCGAAAGTTAGGTCAGTAGAATATTCTTCATTGTTTGCCAAGTCTTAATTCTCTGGCAAAGTATGTAGTATAATCTTAATTCACTTCTCTATTATTATTATTTTTGAAATAGAATCTTGCTCTTGTTGCCCAGGCTGGAGTGCAGTGGCATGATATTGGCTCACTGCAACCTCCACCTTCTGGGTTTAAGTGATTTTCATGCCTCAGCCTCCTGAGTAGCTGGGATTACAGGTGCCCGCCACCATGTCTAGCTAATTTTTATACTTTTAGCAGAAACAGGTTTTGCTGTGTTGGCCAGGCTGGTGTTGAAATCTTGACCCCAGGTTATCTGCCCACCTTGGCCTCCTAAAGTGCTGGGATTACAGGCATGAGCCACCACACCCAGCTGATTCACTTTTTTAAAAATGGCATTACACTTGGTTTACATAGACTCTGATTATCTAGCATGCTCTGCAGACCACTTCAAATGATCTCAGACCAACTATGAGTCTAGAACGGATTTCAACAATAAGCTAAGTGAGCTTCCTTCCCTCTAACCTCTTAAACGGTAAGAACATGTATGTTTTATTAAAGTATACAATATTAAATAAGAATACACTCAGAGAATGTCTGTATCGCAGCTATCTATTGATGCTTCTAAAACTACCCAAAATGTAGTGGTTGAAACAGCAGTTACCTTTTTTTGATGACAATTCTGGACAGTTAACGTTTCAACAGGTCTCAACTGAGTGTATCTCATGCACCATCAGGAATCAGCCAGGAGTCTCCCCTAGGATTTCAGCTAGAGTAGAGGTTTAAAAATGTACAAATTCCAGCTTCTCTACCTCTTTACCTTTGAACAAGCTATTCAATTTATTTAAACATCACTGTATTCATCCATAAAATAATAGTAATAATATCTACTCTATAGGAAAATAATTTTCTGGCTTATTTGGGCCAGAATGTCAATTAGATTGAGCCAAAGATACCTCTGGTTAGAGACGCTGTGTTAAATGAAAAAATTCCATGTCTTCTTCTATATATTTCTACTTTGGACCCCAGTATGAGTCTTTTCTATTCTAAACACAGTGGTGGAATCAACTAGTAAAGAAACGATTCTAAAGGCAATTTCTCTCTGCTGGTTCCTGGGTATATTTAAACACCAGTTTTAATGAATGAGGAACTTTCCTGGGATCTGGTCATCTCCCCTGATTCTAAGCACCCAATGGATCCAAAGGTTTCTATTTAGGTAGAAGTACGAAGCTCTATTTATGACAGTAGCCTAGACCACATGCATTAGCTTGGCTTTTATTTGAGCTCTGCTTACATTTTCAGAATTGTGTGTGACTCTTACAAAAGATATTATTTCATTCCTGGTTTGTATTTTTTTTTAATTATTTTTAAATTTCATATGACTCTGCTAGGAACTCCATTAGAAGGGGGAGGTGAATCAAGCATTCTTGGGCTTCTGGTCATAACCCCACAATGACACCACCAAAATAACTCCTATAATCTTAACACTTGCTTTGCTGCATTTGAGAATTGAAGAGTATTCAATCCAAACTAAGTGCAGTGGTGTGTGCCTATAGACCCAGCTACTCAGGAGACTGAGGCTAGAAGTTGCAGGCTGTAGGGCTCTATTATCACACTTGTGAATAGCCACTGTGTTATTATCTGGGTGACACAGCAAGACCACATAGTTAAAAAACAAAAACAAACACCTTCCCCAGTCCCAACCCATTCACTAGACAGTAAAGTCATTGAATATAAAGTTTGTGTTTTTTTTCCTCCATACTCACAAACTCCAACATGTGGTGCATAGTGAGGCTCTACAAGTGGTTAAATAAATTAATAGAAATCTTTTTTTTTTTTTACAGAGGTTTGCTCTGTCTCCAGGCGCCAGGCTGGAATGCAGTGGCGCGATCTTGGCTCACTGCAACCTCCGCCTCCTGGGTTCAAGCAATTCTCCTGCCTCAGCCTCTCAAGTAGCTGGGAATACAGGCGCGCACCACCAGCTAATTTTGGTATTTAAGTAGAGAAGGGAGGAATTTAAGTAGAGAAGGGAGGAATTTTATTGAAAATTAATACTTGACTGTATAACCTGATGCCTGTGTTTTTTCTGGCTATTGCTACAACCTGAAATTAGTTGCAGTTAGGTATCTACTGAACTCATGAAAATTACATGAGTAATAGAATTTTTATATTTTTTCCCAAGTTAAGGGTCATATATAAAAGTATGTAAACTACAAGTGTGCACCAGCACACCCAAATAAGTTTTTGATTTTATAGAAACAGGATCTTGCTATGTTGCTTAGGGTGGTCTCGAACTCTTGGACTGAAGTGTACCTCCCAACCCAGCCTCCCATAGTGCTGAAAATACAGGCATGGGTCACTATGCTGGGCAAGTCTTTCTCTTCTATCAGATTTTGAACTATTTTAAAACTGTGACTACTTGCTATCTACCTTGTAAAATGTCAGGCACAGCAAGTTATTTTCAACATACAGAAATGAATTAATATCAATTCAGGAAATTCTGCCATGGAAACAGCAACAGGGGCAAAAGGCACAATTAAAAGTGTAGAATTAAAACACAAATTGGGTCCTTTTCCTTGAGAAGGTAAAGAAGAGAGATGACTATGAAGATTTCACTTGCAATCCAGCTTTGGTGATGGAATTCTTCAAGTCCTGATTTTTTGTCACAATAAACTTGAAATTTTGACATAGCACAGTATTTTTAGGGCTGATCCTCACAGTAAAAGTGCAACAATTATTAGAACAATTATCTGGGAAATTTTGGCATAAAAACAAAAATTGTTTATCTGTTAGTAAAATAAAACTTAGTCCTTAATTTTTCTTATATACTTTCATAAAAGTGGTTCTTTCAATGTGTTATTATTGTTTGGTTGTTCATTGTGATTCATGTTTCGAGTAGTGCTTATTATTATTATTATTATTAGTGAAGTGACTAATCTGCCTGGGTGGCTTATAAAATTCAGTGTTATTTCCTTCTAATATTTTTCAAATATATAATTGCTCAGTTACTATTCTACTAAACACAGAGAGGCAGAAGCTTAAGCTCACAAACCATGGTATTAAAGTCTAAATTTCAATTGTGCTGATTTAGTAGGATGTTTAAATTATGTGATGATTTTTTTTAAACAGAACTTCATAGAATTCCTGCAATTTTTCAAACTGACATCTCAGACTTTCTGGTGAAAGATAGAAATGAGGTTTTGGAGAGTATTCACTGACATTTCAAGCTCTTTAGGAATATTAAATTACAAATATGAAGGCACAGGGAGGTAATTTTGATGTTCAACCTAAAATAAAATGATTGATTTTTATATGCAAATTCTATCTTTTGTGCACAGTGGAAATCCACACCTTTATATTCCAGGGAAACTCCACAGGAACTTAATTTATAGGAAATGATAGTTTCTTTTGAGGGAAACATTTCTTATAGAGACCTCTACACTGAAGTGACTGAATGAAACATGAAGCTTTGACTACTTGAGAGTATGATCTGAAAATATCATTTTGGGGGGTATTGATGTCAAAACTTTTTAAAAATAAAAATTGACATAAAGTACACCCCAATATTTTGAGAGAGGTTAAAAAAATTGCATGGAGCAAATACAAAGCTATTCACTGTAATGGGAGATTTGATAAAATGCCTGGCCAGTTCCATTTGTATAAATGGTCTGGATGGTTTATGGTCTCACATCAGTTCAGTCATTTAAATGCCCGAATCTAGTTCTCATAGTTGAGCCTATATGAATCCAGAATCAGGCAACTAATCATTCGTATTGCTCTAAGCTGCAACACTGGGAAAAGCAGCATATAAACCAGATGAAACAGCTTCATTTACAATTACGAAAGCAAGGGCTTTCACAGAACAAAAAGCAGTTTTACTATAGCAATATCGTTTTCTAGATGCCACCTTGTTTATTTGAAAAATATGAAAAAATATTGAAAATGAGTTTCTTTTTTTGTGTACTATTTTTTAGTTATTTTATTTAGAAGCTTGAAAGGAGAAGAAATGTTTAACTGTTTCAAATAAAATTCCATTTTATTTTTACTTTCATGGCTGTCTAATTTGAGACCAAACTTTTTACTTTGAGTCAGAAAATAATTATCCAAAATAATTGTCCACAACACTACTGGATGTTCTCATTGTTGTATTCTTTGATATTATGAGCTGAATTCACAACAGATTCTATTGTTACAAGATATAACCATAAAATGTATGAAAGTGTTATGGATAAAATGATTTCTCATTATATTGTCTTTTGTATATTTTAAATAATGTGGACTTTCTCTAGCAAAATATGAATTTTTACACAGAACATAAAGTGTGTATTATATTAGTAACACAGTTAGAAAAAATTATAACAAATAATGATAATGTGGCTTTTTCCTCAAGCACTGACATAATTTCAGTGGTACATGCAGGTCAAAGATCATTGGCTGATGACATTCATAATAAATTGGAAATAGAAGACAAAAGAGTCTACTATGCCAGAGACCCTTTAGAGAAGGAACAAATTGTAACTATTTTATTTTTTTTTAATTGGAAAAGAGGCTCTTAAATGGAGGTTTAAGGTAAGGGTTGTAGAAAGTTGACTCGGTAGTCAGATTTTGACATCTGTTACCTGGTTTTATAGAACAGAACAGTTTTTAAAGCTGGCTTCAGAGATCATTATGTAACTATATACAAGAACCAATAACGTCAGCATGCCATAGCAACAAGTCACTATGGTTCGATTTCAAATACTGCTATGCATTTAATAGCTTCCTGAATGCATTGTGTTTTTGTCCCAACAATAGATTGCATTTTGGGGCACAGATTAGCAGATTAGTATTGATAGTTCTTATGTTCGATTAAAATAATTGTGTATCTTGCTCTATATTTTCAAGTGAAATCTTTCTTTTCCCTGGAAAACTATCACATTCTTAAAACAAATAATCTGAAAACATTTTAATCGTAGGATGTATTATATTATATTTGGTTTATCATTATTTTTTTCTTTCTGTTTCCCTGTGTCTTGAATGTCAGACTATGTTCTTCAATGAAAAGATTTCTGATTAGGTATTTCCAAACTGAATATGAAAAACAATTATTTAAATTATGAATAAATAGCTTTAGTATTTAAAAATTTGTTTTCAACTTATATTTATTATTTTTCTTATGAACAAGTATCAAGGATTACTATTTTTCTTGCCACTAAGGATGCATTCCATTGTGATAGGAAATGATGTATTTCACCTCAAAATATAGTCCCAGACATAAAACTAATTATGTTTCTTTCTATGAATCTAGTATCCTAGCTTTATAAAAGATGTTCATCAAACTTTGCTCATGATTTTGGTTCACCAAACCCCAGGCTCACAAGTACAGAAAGTAGTTGATAAGTCACATTATGAAAGAGGGATGCAAAATTCAATTTTATCCATGTAAAAAGCCCTCAAGCAATATTTGTTGGGTGAGAAAAATACAGACAGCAATTTTTTTATATTGCTCTGGTGTTGCATCTGAATATCATAATGCACTCTAACCTGCTGCATACCTTGCAAATCCAGCCCTAAGAACACACTTAAGATCCCCAAAGTTAACCTCTGAAGGGAACACTAAAGCCAAATACTCCTTAGATTTTCATTTCACTGCGTTAGCAAAAATGTCCTCTGGAAATGTAAAGGCCCCAGCTCATTTTGCATTTCCAATTGTCATATATAAACACATAAAACAGGATGTGGACGATTTGATCCAGGGTGCATATGAATTACAAATAAATAGGAAAGTCTTAATTCTTCCAGCTCCTTTTAAAATGTCTTCTCTATTACACTGGTAGGTTATTTTACCTTCTCTTAACCATGCAAAAGCTATAGTGTTTCAAAGCTGCAGATTAGTGATGGTGGCAGCTTATTTCTTTTGGTTATCTACAGCACTATCTTAGTGTCTTGAGGCATAAAAGAATATTATCTGTGTGACAGTTATGGCTGGTGCCATCTATA
Organism: Cacajao melanocephalus; assembly: GCA_963573385.1. Classification (NCBI taxonomy): domain Eukaryota; kingdom Metazoa; phylum Chordata; class Mammalia; order Primates; family Pitheciidae; genus Cacajao; species Cacajao melanocephalus. Next base: position 152,815 of record CAUYLG010059995.1, read on the forward strand.
CTGTTCTTAGTTTCAGCACTCAAAGTGCACTGAATAGAAATCATTCAGTTTAAGACATTTTCCATAGTTTCATCAAAATCTCAAAGTGCTGCAAGTTACTGCTAAGGTTACACAGAATTTTTAGAGAATCTCTTATGTGGAAAAGCACATAAGTGGTTGGGGTTTGCTTTTAATGGGGCTTATTCACGTAGGTTTGCTCATCTTTTGTAAAGGCGTTGACCATAGCAAGGCAACCTATGTCTGCTTTGTTTCTTAATTTTCATCACAAATAATGTGCCACTCTGATTGCATGAAATAATCAAGACTGTCTTCAATTACTGCGTGCAACCTCTGATCACAATACCTTCCTTCATCCTGAATCTGGAGGATGATGCCAAGAAAAGAGGCAGAGTGAGTGAAGGAAGAGGAAATGAAGAGCTACTTATGTATTACAAATGTCAGGCTACAGAGAAAGTGTATATATTCATATAAGATAATTTAGAAACTGGAGTTGTGATTGCAGTAATGGCTCATTCATATCTGCATTTCATTTAAATGCACTGTTTTGACTCACTGAACATTTGTCAAAGATGGTACAGCTAAACTTTCTCACATGACCACTGAGGTAATGACAGCATTACATTACCAGGAAACTGCATGACTTGCTGATACTTCCATTTCCACAGCAGCTTATGAAATAATCAAAATGTGTGCATGAAATGGCGGCCTGTTCTGAATTTATTTTAATACAGATGGGCTTACACCGATAGAAAAAAAAAAAAGTGTTGAACCCCTGACACAAGAGACAATGACTTTGCACAAAGCTGAATTTTACTAGCAGAGAAGATGGATATATGAGTATTAGACTTTTCATAGCTATAGGAAGGATAATCTTTCAATCAGATTAATGAGAAAATATATTGCATGGGCCCTACAGCACTTTTTGCTTTCCAGGCTAATGCATGATTTAAATCCCCAAAGTACATTTTCAGCATTACAATATCCTTTGATAATATTGTCGCTTGCACAAAGACAGATAAAAATAAAACAGTCCCCCTTGATTTTCCATTTTAGAATTGAAGTATATTTTCTGTTCTTTGCTGGCAATGAAGTGAATTCTATTGAGAAGAGTCACATTTAATAAGACGAGAATTTTCTAATTATGCTACCTGTCAAGATTGGAATCTATGGGATTGCAATTGCAATAGAAGAAATGGAGGAAGCAATTGCATATAGTCCCGTTTACTTTGGTGTATGATTACTATTTGCACTTAGATATTGCTAAATGTAAATCAAGCAAACACACAGAAGCACACATTGAGGTAAACACCAAAAGGCAGGTTTCAGAATAGATCCTAACATTCCAGTTTCAATTTTCAGTAACCAATTTTCTGAGATTTTCTAATTTACCTATTGAAAACATAAACCAGTGGAAATAAAAAAAAGGAAGGGGGTTAACTTGCATGCTGTGCTCTATAACCAGCTACTGTGAAAACTTGTAAAGTCAAACATGCTTATTCAATAAATATATATTCATAATTATGCATAATAAATATCCACTAGAGGGAAGTAACTTTCAGGAAAAACACATACCTGGGAAAATAGATACTGATCCTAGAATACTTATATACAATTTTTTATTTTTACCCAATTTGTATTACAACTGTGTGGAAATCAAAGAAAATTTTACCGCTATTCAAATGCTTCCCTGGAAGTTATCACATGCTATTCTTCGTGATCCTCTGGGGAATAGTTCCGTGTGCCCCATCAAACATTACTCTTTTTTTCTCTCCCATCATGACAATTGTTGAAACACTATGGCACATTGAACAAGGAAAATAAATATTGTGCTTTCAATGATTTCTCATATGCTGTGCATAAATGAATTGGCACACAATCAATCATTATAAACATTATCAGTTAAAAGAATAATTGTTCTACTAATACTCAGATGATAATAATTATAGTAAGTAGGAATTTACCAAAACCACATTTTCAGAAATGCAATGAAAAAACATTATTAAGCAAAATATATAACAAGAGCTGGCTTATAATCAGGGACTTCATTTTTTAAAAGTTAACCTTTGGTGTCCAAAAGTGTAATTAATAAATCTATTAGGTTCTGTAAATACATAACATGTTGATGCTTTGCGTAAGTTTCAAATAGGTATCTCTAACTGCCTAAGCCACATTTTGGTTTGCTGATCATGCAGTGACAATAGAATATTCTCAAAGCATTAATTTAAAAATTAAACTCTGCAAATGATTTTTAAAATAAGCTATTAGATACTTTCAACGGAAATCTATCAAGTAGTATAGAACCACTGCCTTAATTGTTTATAATAAGAAAGCCATTTGAGTTTGTATATAATTTAAAAATTACTGTTGGAGCAAAGTTCTGAATGTATAATGTTAAGGAATGCTTCATTCTATATCCACTGTTTCACAATATAATCTATCCACATTTTATGGGCTGTATTATGTCCCCTTAAAGTTAATTTGTTGATGTCCTAATCTCATAATGTGACAGTATTTGAAGCTGGGTCTTTAAAGAGGTAATTAAGTTAAAATGAGGTCATTAGAGTGCGCCCTAGTCCAATATGACTGGTATCCTTATAAAAAGAAGAGATTAGGCCACAGACTGTAAAGAGGAAAGACCATCTGATACAAGGATGAGACAGTCATCTACAAGTCAGGAGAAAGGCATGAGAAGAAATCAGCCCGTTTGACATCTTCATCTTAGCCTTCTAGCCTCCAGAATTCTGATAAAATAAATTTTTGTTATTTAAGTACCTAAGTTTGTGATAGTTTGTTATGGCAGCTCTAGCAAACTAATACATCACGTAACATAAAACCTTTGTGTGAGGTTCAAGCCTCTTCTTAACGTTAATGCATCTACATTTGAATCTTTTAGTGATGGGCTTATAATAGGATTACTTAGCAAGCTATTCACATACCTTGGTTTTAAGTTTTCTATTGCAATTTATGAAACTCAATTCTTAGCAAGTTTATGGAATCACATACAAAGTACGTGATTTGCTGGCAAAGTCAGATTAATAGAGGTTGTCTATGTTGTTCAAATTCTATAGAATTATTTGTACCCAGTGATTTACGTGTTATTTTGATTGTATCATTTACAATGATGGGATTAATTGGATGTTAGTAAAGTCATGTGCTACATAATGACATTTCAGTCAAAGATGGACCACAAGTACAAAGATGGTGGTCCCATAAAATTGTAATGAAGCCAAAAAATTCCTATTGCCTGGTGACATATAGCCATCTAACATCATAATGCAAGGCATTACTTACGTGTTTGTGGTGGTGTTAGTGCAAACAAATCGGTGCTGCCAGTCATATAAAATATAGCACATACAATCATGTATATACATAATACTTGATAATAGTAATAAACAACTGTGCTACTGGTTTATTACTTTACTATGTTCTACTTTTTATTATTATTTTAGAGTGTACTCCTTCTACTTATTAAAAAGATATTTACCTTAAAACAGCCCGAGGCAGGTCCTCCAGAAGGTATTCCAGAGGAAGGCATTGTTGTTGTAGCAAATGACAATACTATGTGTATTACAGCTCCTGAAGACTTTCCAGTAGGACAAGATATGGATGTGAAAGACAGTGATACTGATAATCCTGACACTGGGTAGGTCTAAGCTAATACGTATGTTTGTGTCTTAGTTTTTAATAAAACAGTATACAAATTAAAAAGTAAAAGAGAAAAAGACTAATAGAATAAGAATATAAAGACAGAAATTATTTTTGTACAGCTTTGCAATATGCTTGTGTTTTAACTTGGGTTATTGCCAAAGAGTAAAGAAGCTTAAAAAATGAAAAAGCTCATAAAGTAATAAAGTTACAGTAAGCTAAGGTTAATTTATAATTGAAGAAATAATTTTTAAAATAAATGTAGTGTAGACTAATGAACGGTGTTTATAAAGCCTATGATGTGTACGGTAATGTCCTGCATCTTCACATTCATTCACCAGTTATTCCCTGACTCATCCAGAGCAACTTCCAGTCCTGCAAGCTCCATTCATGGTAAGTACTGTATACGGATGTACCATTTTTTAACTTTTGCTTTGCATGTTTACTGTACCATTTCTATTTTAAAATATATTTAGATACACCTATACTTACCATTATATTACTGTTGCCTGTAGTATTCAGTACAGTAACATGCTGTACAGGTTTATAGCCTAGGTGTGTCGTAGGCTATACAAATTAGGATTGTGTAAGCAAACTCTGATGTTCACACAAGACAAAGTTGACTAACAACGCATTTCAGAACATATCTTTGTGTTTAAGTGGTGCATGATGGTATTCATTTCATATTGTGCTAAACAAATTCTACATGTGTGTAACGACAAGCGTTTCATGGGATAATGTAATTTTGTCCAAACTGACTGTAATGACTAATATAAATTAAGAAAGTAATTTGAACTAACAGAGTATGTTACAATCTGAGTTGCTGAATAATAATTTATACTAAAAGTAACAATAGCAGTCACATATTAAGATCTAGTATGTTTCTTGCACTAGCACAAACAAATATTGTTTCATTTAAATCTCATAACCTTGTATTTTATCCACATTTTAAAGAAAAATTGAGACTTTGTGAAATTTAGTCACTTACCTAGCTCACATAGCTGGTAAATACCAGCCTTGATTCAAATCTAAGATAGTATGATCAGAGAGCCAGGCTCCCAAACAGAGTCTCTCAGTAACAAGTAATGATGATGTTTTAACGATTCCTTTTACAGTTCTTCATGTTAAACAAAATTTAGGAAAAATTCTTCTAATTTTGTTAACTTAAATTATAAAATGTTAGAAAGGCAGATAAGTAAAAGAGCAATATGATATGAAGTCTGTTTCAGATATTTAAAACTCTAAGAAGATAGGCAGCAAGTATCCAATAAAAGGATAAAAAATATTTATGATAGATATTATTTAATAATGGTTCATAAAGATGTACTCTATTAGTAATATCCTAAATAATTCAATATTTGGGCTGGTTAAAGGCTCTGTGACAAATGGGGTTACCCATTCTTTTGTTCAGAATGCTGCCTAAGAAAGGAAATGAGCCAACTTATCCTTTCTTGGGAGTAGGGGTTTGGATAATTTTATATTTTTAGAGTAAACATTCCAACAGAATTTTCTGTTATATCATATATGTCGATCAGAAATTGCAAAATAGAGAATATATTTGAATCAGATACAAATTCATTTCACTGAAAGCAAAAGAAAAAGTAACTAAGGGTGGCTGAAATAATTATTTACTTATCTTGCTTTAACAGAAGCTTAAATGATGGCATCCCCTCAAAGTACAGCTGCCCAGTGACCCAGGTTTGAGGATCCCAATGCACTATCTGTCTGCACCATCACTGGTGGCATGTAGACATTGTGATAATGCTTGTTACCTCATGGTTGTAAAATAACTGTCACACTTCAGGTATTAAGTCCATATCCAAAAAATAAACAAATAAAACATAACAAAAAATCAGGAAGCAAAGGTTGAAAGGCCCAGATGTATTTTATTACTTTTATAAATTTTCCCCTATGATCCACTGTATGACTTTTGCTTACATTTCATTGTCTATGTCTAGCTGTAAGACAACATACAGCTGTAAGAGTGTCTGAGAAAATAAGCATTTTCACTTTCTGGCTTTTATAACATTGAATCAGTAAGAAAGGAAATTGGCTTAGTTTTCTGGGTTTAGGCTATAAAATTAATAAACTGTATAACTACTTCATTGAAAATAAATACTCTGTAAGGTTTCTTAATAGTAAAGCAGAAAGGGCATTTGTGTTTTCATTCAAGAAAATAATGGAGGAGAGAAGGATAGATACTGTGGCTCACTTAACAGTTTTTCTTACTGGGAATAGTCACTTGACACTCAAAGTTTTGCAAAGTAGGCAAAGCAACAAATCAAGCCAATATTATGGGAGCCTGATACAAACAAAAAGTTGAAGCGCATAGAAAACAAATTTGATTCTAAGAAATAATGCTAGACATTATTAATGAAAACATTAGACCCACAGCAAAGACATTATTGCTTATTTTCTGACTGAAGGTGATTTTTCAGGCATACACAAGGAAGGTGGAACAAAGCAGAGTTTAAAATCTTAGTTGAGGAACCAAAGCTTGGTTTTGAGAGGCAAAGGTTTCTAGAATGTATAGGGTAGAATACCAGATAGCAGGGAGCAAAACAGAGAAAGAGCATCATCACATCTTTTTCTGAATACCAATCTGTCACACATAGGGTACAACTTCATGAGGCTGGCAAAGAATGACTATGGGAAAAGAACGACTAATGAAGATCTACAAGCATGACAATTCCAGAGCTCTCAGAAACATCTGAGAATAACACAAGTTCTTTTCTTGTCAGCCGGAGTGGAAGAAACATAAGGTATATAGGTATATTTATATATGTGTGTGTGTGTGTGTGTGTGTGTGCGCATGTGTGTGTAATATGTATATACGTTCAACAGAGACCAAGATAAGTCAGGTTTTAGAAGTCAAATAAAACTATCTCTAGATTAAAGACTACCTAGATGCATCTTATAAAAGCTTTGAAAGAACTTGAGAAGACTCCCATTGTTATGCAAGTTTAACTGCCTGCCAGAACAAAGGATATTCTATAAAGAAATAGCACATACAAGCCAGACATGGAAAAAATTTGAAAAATACACAGTCCCCAATCTCAAAAATTACTAAAAAACTACTGTAATCAAAAGAATGATGAACACATACACCAGTGAAGTGTACTTGAAAGTCCAGAAATAAATACATGTCTTTGGCAACCTGATTTTCAACAAGGGAACCAAGATAATTCAATGAAAAAAAAAAGAATGTTTTTCTTAAAAAATAATGTTGGGAAAACCAGATATTGCATGCAAAATAAAGTTGAACTGCTACCTCACAGCAGATATAAAATTAATTCAAAATGGATTGGTGTACTAAATATAGAGCAAAAACAATAAAACTCTTAGAAGGAAACATAAGGGTAAGTTTTAATGACTTTTGATTTGGCAAAGGAGCCTTGGATATGAAATTTAGATATGAAAGCACAAACAATCAAATATATATTTGTGTAATTTTGACTTCATCAAAATTAAAACTTTTTGTGCATTAAAGAACATCATCAAGAAAGTGAGAAGGGCAATTTATAGAATGGCAGAAAATATTTGCAAATCACATATTCAATAGCATTCTAGTATCCAGAATATATAATGAATTCTCATGGCAAAACAAAAACAACCAACTCAATTAAAAAATGGACAGAGCTGATTTGACATTTTTCCAAAAAAGACGCACAAATGATCAATGAACCCATGGAAAGATGCTCAACATCCTGAGTCATTAAAGAAATGCAAATTCAAACCCCAACAAGATACTACTCTAAAATTACTAAGATGGTCATTATAATACATTTTTAATAGGAAAAACAGTCTCTCCAAAGATATGGAGAATTGGAATCTTTGCATACTGCAACATTTCAGGCAGACTTCCTTGACTTAGCAATAATTATTTAATAAAATATTCATTATTTTTTTTTCCACAGCTTGATAATTCATTTCCTTTTGGTGTTAAAAACATTTTATTGTATATATGTACCACAGTTTGGTTATTTATTCACCTATTTAATAGTACCTTGGGTGCTTCCAGGGTTTGAAGATTTTAAATAAAGCTGCTGTAAATATTTGCATGAATGATTTTTTTGTGGACATAAGTTTTCAAATCAGTTGGATAAATACCTAACTGCGTGATTGCTATATCCTGTGATAAGATTATGTGTAGCTTTGTAAGAAAGTGCCAAACTGTCTTCTAATGTGGTTGTACCATTTTTTATTTTCCACTGATAATGAATGAGAATTCCTGTTATTCTGCATATTCAGCAGTAATTGATATTGTCAATGCTCGGGGGAGTTTAGCCATTTTAATAGGTATGCAGTGGTAATACATTATTGTTCTAACTTTGTTTTCTAAAGAAATATGTTGAGAATCCTTGTATATACCTATCTTCCATTTGTATATATTTTTTGTCAAGGCATCTTTCTGGATCTTTTGTCCATTTCAGTTTTTATTGTTGAGTTTTAACTGCTATTTGTATATTCAGATACAAGTGTTGTGATTTGCAGATATCTTCTTCCAGTCTATGGTCCATCATTTTATTTTCTTAAAGTCTTTCACAGAGTAGAAACTGATAATTTTATTACAGCCCAATTTATCAACTTTTTCTTTCATGAATCATACTACTGGTGGTATATTTAAGCACTCATTTCAAGGCAAAGGTTACCATGTTTTTCTGTATTTTCTTTTAAAAGTTTTTTTTTTTTTCTACAGTTAGGTCTATAACTCATTTTAGTTAATTTTTGTAAAAGGTGTATGGTTTTTATCTTGTCTAGCTTATTTTTTCTTTAATGTGGACATCTGATTGCTCTAACACCATTTATTTAAAAGGCTATCTTTATTTTTTAAATGGAGTAAAAGGCTGTCTTTCTTCTATTGAATTTCTTTTGCTTCTTTTTCAAATATCAATTGACTTTTTGTGTGAATCCATTTCTGGGCTCTCTTATTTTGTTCAATTGATCAATCTATTTATTCATTATTATAGCTTCTTGTATATCTTGAAATTGGGTAATGTCTTTTCTTTATCACTAAGGTGTTACCTATTTTACGTCTTGCTTTTTTCATATAAATTTTAGTCTACTTGTTAATAGCCACAAAACTGCAGAGATTTTGTGTTTAAGTGGTGGAATTTTAGTCTATTTGTTAATATCTCCAATATTGCAGAGATTTTGATTGGAATAACATTGAGACCTTATATTAAATTTTGAAGAACTGCTATCTTAACATTACTGAGCGTTCTAATCCAAACACAGAAGATTACACCTTTTATTCAGATACTTTTTATTTTATTTCTTTAGATTTTTATAATTTCCCACATGTATAACCTGTATATATTTTTTTAGGTTAATACCTAATTATTTTAATTTTGGTGCCATTTTAAATGTTTCTTAAAAATAAGCAATTCCAATTGTTAATTGATGGTACTATGAAAGTGATTGGTCTTTGTACATTAACCTCATGTCCTGCAACCTTGACATACTTGCTTATTTGTTCCAGTTTCTTTTTAATTGATTGATTGGGATTTTCTTCATAGAAAATTATGTCATCTGTGACTAAAAATATTTTACTCCTTCCTTTACAATGTGAATGGCTTTATTTCCTTTTCTTGTCTTATATCTCCAACTAGGACTTTGGTGCTCCAATTGTGTTGAGAGAGGACTTCGCTGCCTTGTTGTCAACTTAGTGGAAGATGTTCAATTTTGCATCATTAATTATTATGTTAGCTGTAAGTTTTTTGTAGATGTTCTTTATCAAATTGTTAAGTTTCCTTTATTCTTAGGTTGCTGAGAGTTTTTCATTATGAATGTCTGTTGGATTGTAGTGCTCTATCAGTATCAGCTAATATAATCATATGTCTTTTCTTCTTGAGCATTTGATGTACAGGCATACATTGATTGACTGTTGACTATTGAACCATCCTTGCATACTTGGAACAAATCTCCCTTGTTCATGGTGTATAATTATTTTTATGAGATCTTTGCCTTGTTTCTTTATTTGCATATTTAATGCTGAGACATTGAAGATTTCTGAAATCTCAAAGAATTTTTGTGTAATGGTGTCTTCCATCCTTAGTTTATAAAGTATGCCAGGTGAGATACTGAGTTTCTACCCTTTTAGAGTTTAAGAAGAAAGTTGGACAGTGCTATGGTAAGGATATGATTTATTTTGCCCCATCAAATTCATGTTGAAATTTGATCCCCATATGGTGGTGTTGGGAGATGGGGCCTAGTGGGAAGTGTTTGGGTCATAGGGGCAAATCCCATGAATGTTTTGGTGCTATTCTTGCAATAGTGGCTTCTTATTATCGTGAGACTGGATTAATTCTTGTGGGGATGGGTTAGTTCCTGTGATTATGGGTTGTAATAAAGCCAGGATTCCTCTCAGGAATCTCCTTCTTTTCATGTGTCTGCTTCCCCTCTGACCATCTTCACCAAGTTAGCCTAAAGGCCCTTGCCAGAAGCCAGGGTCATAAACTTAAACTTATTAGCCTGCAAAATCATGTGCTAAATAAACCATTTTCCTTTATAAATTACTCAGTCTCTGGTATTATTTTATAGCAACACAAAACAGGTTAAGATAGCCTTCTAATAAATACATGAACACGAAGTATAGCAGGAGAAAGATGGCATATATGAGGGTTGATAAATGGTGATTAGAGATGATAACAATGGAAAATTTATTACAGCCAAAAATTCAGATAATGAGAAGGAAAAATGAGATGATCAAAAATCTGTGTCAAGTTTTGAAGAAAACTGGATCAAACTGGACTGGAATAACTTATTCCTCATAAATGATTAAAACCAGCATGCCAAACCCACATTTCTCTCTTGAGATTCAGTAGTCTCTCTCACTTTTGTTTTTCTACAAAAGTATACATTTAAGATACAATTATATTTCATTATTCACAGAAAATATAAATATGTTTTTTATTTTATAAAATTCCTTTAACCAGAAAACTGTTTTTATTCAGGTTCTGATTGACATTTCTTTTATCACCCTTTTTTTATAGAAGGTGAAGGATTCTTATTTAAGAAAAGAGGATATGATACAAATAGAGCTATTCTGAGTTATTTTCCCCATCTCATCATTCCATGAAAATTTAGAAGAGAGTCATATTATGGTCTCTTTCCTTTGCAAAGTTTTGATAATGATAATGACCATGATGATGATTATACTAATTTTCTCACTTCCTCCAGCCATCAGTATATCATATACTATCACAGTTGGCAAACAGTGGCAAATCTTTTACTAATAATTGAAAAATAAACTGATTTACTTCTGTTTTAATTCTGACATGTAAAGAGCTTAGAAATTGTTGCTCTGTCCTTACGAAGACAAAAAACTGAACTTACTGAAAATCAACAACTTTTCTAGCACCCATCAGTGAACTGAGGTTGCAGGGCAAACTGTCACTTAGTCTGGAGGTGGCAGGGCAAACTGTCTCTTAGGCAAATTGAGAGTTACAGTCAAGATATACTTACCTAGAGCAGATGCCACCCACTGCAAATGTAAACTGCTAGGAGCATTTAAGTGGCAATTTTGATGGATTGCTGGAGCTGAATGTAGACTAACATGAAAGTTGGAAACTCCCCGGAGCTGCAGTCATGGTAGGGGGGGCACATTTTTTAAAGGGTTTTTATCATTCAGGAATCATACTATTTGGGAAAAAGAGGATCACTATAATATCTAACAGAGATCCACTTATGGCTGTGGCAGAAAGAAGTGAAGAGTAATCACTGCAAAATATGCCCACAATATACTCCATAATGAATGCCTACACCTAGAAAAAAAAAAAAAAAGCCTTTTCCAGAAACTTGTATTATCTGGAGGAACGATAGTCCTTAAACTCCACCTCTTTCTTGCTTCCTCCTTAATATAAAAGGGACAAAAAGGCTGTGACAATGGAGAAACACGTGTATAGGTCACAGCTCAGAGATACGAGATGACTAAATAACTGCAATTTAGGAGATTATAGAACACTTCCACTTCTCCATGTATGACCACCACTAAAAAGGGATCTGGTATTAGCAGTGAATTGCAACTAAAATAGTGCAAAATTCAAACTCTGAGGAGGAGTATTTGCAGAAGATAAGAGGAGAGACAAAAAAATAGATACTAGCGGAATTAAAATCTTTGGCATCTGCAGCTATAATAAACAATAAACACAGTTAAACTCCTAATCACAGTAAGATACATCTTACATTAAGTGCCTACTTAACTCAGTTCCTAATATCCAATATAAATGTACAAGTTAGAACAAAAATTTCACAGCAGGTGAAAAGAGAAGCAAAAAAAAAAAAAAAAAGTCTAAGGAGACAAAACGACATCTTAACAAGACTATGCTATGACCCAGATGATAGAATTGTCAGACAGAGTTTTAAATAACTGAAATCACTATCATTAATATGCTAAAGTCTCTAAAGGAAAATATAGACAACACATAAGAATAGCTTGGTAATGAAAACAGAGATGGAAAATTAAAGGCATAATCAGTAAGAAATGTTTAAAATGTAAACATTATAACAAAAATGAAAGATGCTTTTGATAAGCTTATCTGTAGACTGGCCACAAATGAAGGGAGCTTAAATATAAGTCAATAATTTCACAAACTAAAATGTAATAATGAAAAAAAGGATAACACAGAGCAGAATATCCAAGAAATACAGAACAATTTTTAAAAATTGCAACGTACATGTAATCCAAAGAAGAAAGATTAGAACAGAAGAAATATTTGAAGTGATAATGCTAGAGAACTTAAAAAAATTAATAGCAGATATCCAAGAACAAAACCAAGAAGCTCAGAGAACACCTAGCAGGATAAGTATACAAATATTACATCTAGATATTTCTTTTTTAAATGGTAGAAAACCAAAGACAAATAGAAAATCTTGAAAGAAACCGGGGTGGGGCGGGGGGCAGGGAAGACATCAAAACTATAGAGGAAAAAAGGTAAGAATTACAGTGAACCCCTAGCCAGAAACCATGAAAGTATGAGAGTGGAGCCAAATATTTATATTGTTTTTAAAAAACTACAACAATCTAGAATTCTATATTTAGCAAAATCATTCTACAAAAGAGAAAAAAAATAGACATTTTCTGCCAATCAGAAACTAAGGAAATTTATCCACACCAGACTATCCTTGCAAAAATGTTAAAGGAAGTTCTCTAGGCAGAATTAAGATGATATAGGTCAAAAACTCACATCAAATAAATAGTAGAAGGGGCATTTATATAGTGCATCAGTGGAAGTGGCACCACTCATCACCACCCCTAGTGATCCGCTAGCAAAAATTTTGCTTACAGTTCCCATGACATTATGTTCTGCCAGCCTAGAGATCTTAGTTCCAGAGGGAGGAACACTGCCACCTGGAGACACAACAGTGATTCCATTAAACTGGAAGTTAAGATTGCCACTCGGACACTTTGGGCTCCTCCTACCTTTAAGTCAACAGGCTAAGGAGGGAGTTATAATGTTGGCTCGGGAGACTGACCTGGACTATCAAGATGAAATCAGTCTACCACTCCACAAGGAGTAGGTAAGGAAGAGTATGCATGGAATATAGGCGATCCATTAGGGGCATCCCTTAGTATTACCATACTTGTGATTGTGATTAAGGTCAATGGGAAACTACAGCAACCCAATCCAGGTGGGAATACAAAGGGCCCACACTCTTCAGGAATGAAGATTTGGGTCACTCCACCAGGAAAAGAGCATGACCTGCTGAGGTGCCTGCTGAAGGCAAATATTACGGAATGGGTAGTAGAAGAAGGTAGTCATCAATACCAGTTATGACCACATGACTGTAACTGCCATGAGTATTTCCTCCTTTTTTGTTAAACACATGTTTGTGCATGTATACACTTGTACAAAGAAATTATCTTTTTATTTCCTTTTTCCTTTATCATGTGACATTAGATTTACTGACTTCACATCAGCATTTAAGTGTTACTAACTTTATGTAATAATGTTTGGGTTGGGGATTTGTGCATTTTCGGTTGTATGAAGGATAGTTTTATTATGTTAGATATAATTATGACCTTATTATTGTCTTTATTTGAAGATTAAGTATGATCTCAGGACATGTGTGTGGGCTCAAGTTGACAATGGGTAGCCTTGTGATGGTTAATACTGAGTGTCAACTTAATTGAATTGAAGAATACAAACTATTGATCCTGAGTGTGTGAGGGTGTTGCCAAAGGAGATTACCATTTGAGTCAGTGGGCTGGGAAAGGCAGACCCACCCTTAATCTGGATGGGCACCATCTAATCAGCTACCAGCAAGGCTAGAATATAAAAAGCAGGCAGAAAAATGAGAAAAGATGAGACTGGCCTAGCCTCCCAGCCTACATCTTTCTCCCGTGCTGGATGCTTCCTGCTGTCAAACATCAGACTCCCAGTTCTTAGGTTTTGGAGCTCAGACTGGCTCTCCTTGTTCCTCATCTTACAGACAGCCTATTGTGAACCCTGTGCTCATGTGTGTTAATCCTTAATAAACTCCCTATCATATATGTGTATAAAACTATATATATCTAAATATAAACATTAGTTCTGTCCCTCTAAAGAACCCTGATTAATACAGCATCATTCAACAATAGAAGAATGCACAATCTTCTCAAGTTTACATGAAACATTCATCAAAATGACTATAGCCTGGCCCATAAAATACATTTAAATTTAAAAGAAGATAAAGTATACAAATTATGTTCTCAGATTACAATTAAACCAGAAATCAAGTAAAGAAACATGGCCAGACAACCCACAAATATTTGGAGATTAAATAAAATACTTCTTATTGGGAGAAGCAGCAAAAAAGAAAGGACTTACAGAATGCCTACATAAACTGGGAATGAATAACATATAAACTGGGAACAACAAACCGTGGCAAACTGTGGGAGGCCTTTGGGGAGGCAAAATTCTCCATGTCTCATGTTCCGGTGCAGGGTGAGATAGGCTCTGTCACCATAAACATTGTGCTCAAGGACTAAAACCCCTTTGTAGCACTATGAAGTAGCCAGACTTGTAGGCTCCTTGTGAGGTCCACGTTCCACCAGCTGCACACAGATAATAGTTAAAGATAACCGTATGTTCTTGTTTTGTGAAACTCCCAAACTGCCACTGTTATCAGTGTTTAGAATGACACACCAGTTCTGGCTCACTGATTCAGTTCCGGTTCACTGATTCACTCCACCATCACATTACCCTCTCCCCACCATCACTCCACCCCTACCCTATAGATCAAAGTGATTGCAACCAATAAATAGTGTGGATGATAGAGTTCAGGGCCTTCACTGTCTCGTCCAGTAATAAGTGGCGATGGCCCCCTGATCCCACTTTCTCTCTTAGTCTGTCTTCTTATCATTCCTTTGTTGCCAATGAACTTGGGGTACCCACGGGTGTGATGTGGGGCTGGTTCCCTACAACTTCTAAATAACATGGATCACAGAATAAGTCTCAAGACAAATTTTAAAATATTTCAACCTAATTGGAAAAGAAATTGTGACATGTCAAAGCACGTGATATGCAGCAATAGCAGTACTTTGATCAGAATTTATACTATTAAGTGTATACATTAGAAGAGAAGAGAGATCTAAATATCAGTAACCTAAGTTTTCACCTTTAGAACCTAAAGAAAGAAGAGCAAGATAAGCTTAAACAGGCAGAAAATAAATAATAAAAATTACACGAATCAATGCTATATAAAACACAAATCAATGTTATATAAATCACAAAAAATAGTGAAAACCAAAAGCCAAGACCTAGTTCCTTGAAAAGATCAGTAAAATTGGTAAACTCTAGCCAGACTCAGCAAAAGAGGGCACACAAATTATCTGTATCAGAAAAGAAAGAGGATTCATCACTACTGATTCCATAAACATTAAGAGAATAAACTTTTTCATAAAAACTCCTACTATAATTAGAATGGCTAAAATTTGCAAATACTGACAATATCAAAAATTCATTCAATGCTAGTGGGAATAAAAAAAATGGCACATCCACTTTGAAAGACGGTTTGAAAGTTTATCAATGAGAAAAAGGTAATGACCTACAAAGCCATGAAAACACATGAATATGTCTTAAGCACATTTTGCAAAACTCAAGCCTATCAAAAAAGTCTTCATATTATAGGATATCTGCAAATGGCAAAACATACAGGCTTTAATCTGGGCCCATCAGTACCGCCTCATATGACCTCAGGACAAAAGATATTGACAAACATGTTGATGCTCATGCTGCTTGATGGATCATGAGAAATAACACTTATTCTTTGACCCAGGATCTTTTGACTTCTTTCAAAAACCGTAGCAGGTTACCTTACCAGTTCTCAAGCAGGATAAAACCTCAAACCCTTTACTGTTCTTGACTGTCTTTAAATATTAACATTGATTCTTTTTTACTTCTGAGTAAATTAAAGAAACTCTCTAAGGCTGAAGTGATAAGGTTTCAAAAATTTATTCTGGAATTATCCGATAAATATGAAGTTCCTTCATATTTCCCTCTGCTGTTCATTGTATTGGACCTAGTATTCTTAATAATAATAACCAAATGTATTTATCTACCCCAATTAACTATTTTGTATATGTATTATCATGCAATCATCACGACTGAAGTGGCATTAAACTCTCATGCACCAGTTTAAATATTTTTAAAACTCCTACTGATTAGCAAATACCTATTGTTCAAAACTTTTTCCCCCAATCTATTTCCCCATAGCTTCTGATACCCCAATACCATCCCAAGATACACACATCTCCTTTAGATACAGCAACTAAAGGATCAACACTTGTCTCATCCCAGGGTCAAGAAGTGGCTTGAGGAGCTAAGGTCCTCGGTGTCCATCTGTTCAAATTGTTCCAAACTGATGGTTACAATATTTAATATTACATCTGATAATATCTACATTGTACTAACAAAGAATCTGAGGATCAAAAGGAAAGGTAACTTATCCAAAGTAGCATAGCATACAAATTCTGAGGCTGGGGTTTAGATGTAGAACTGGTTAAATCAGAAGACTTTTTGTTTGTTTGTTTTCTATGTCATTTGTTCCCATTATTCTAAGAAACTATGCCCTCTTTTTTTGTCTTTGAAATTAGGAATGCTTATTTGTTCTTATCTCCTTATATCTACATCTATATCTGTGTCTCCATGGCATGATTCTCTGTTCTTATTAGGAAGAAGTCCTAGGTGACAGCAAGATTGTCTATAATGCTTAATGTTTAGTTAGTACAAAAAGATCCTGAGATATAAAACAGAAAACTCAGGGCCTATAGTGATTCACCTATAGGAAACATGCATACCTCTACTGTGGATTCTAGTACTTTATTTTACCTCAAGTAGACCAAGGAAACAAATACTGGACACAGGACACACACACCTAAAATACAACAGTACTGAGATGTGATGCAAAATCAAGGCCTAATAAAAATTTCAATCTATGTGGGCCACAACATAATTTTTACAATTTGAAAACTTTAGAGTTTAAAATATTGACAGGGAGTCAGGGAGAAGTATCAAAGTGTACCTGTACTAGTGTCCTTTTTCTTAAGCATGAGAATACTTTTTAAAATATTTTATTTGAAATTATTTTTTCCACATACAAGACTCTAGTGGAATTTTACAGAGGTTAAACACAAATAGCAGTTTAGAGGAGGTCTTTAATAATCTCTCTCATAATCCGATATGCCCATGTAAAACTATGAATGTCACATGACATAATTGATGATGCATGCTTCCTTTGTATTTAGAGAGCATTGGAGAATATATACCTGGAGGTTCAAAAGAAGCCAAAATGAATTCTAGATTCAAAAGTCCATGGCATCTATTTTAGAGTAGAAATCAAAACATTAAAAATATTATATAATCTTGAGTTAGCAAACTAATGACAGTTACTGATTTTAATGGGATTAGAAAAGCAGAGTAGAAAACAAATATCCTGTCTTGGTTCCTTTAAAAGTTACATTCCAGCCATTATTCTAACCAAATAATTAGAAATATGCTTGTGAATTAAAAAGTAGTAATACTTTTTATAATAACACCTTTCTTGTGGTGAAATTTATTAATTTCTATGATAATCAAATGAAATACTGAATCTTCAAATCGACGAAGAGCTTTATTTCATCAATTCATATTTAAAGGAGTGAACTATAGCCATTTCTACAGGTTCAACAAATTGGTTACTGCTCTAACAAGATAGTAACAAGAAAAACTATAGCAGGGGCTTTCAGCATTAGTCATAAATGAAATAACTAATTTAAGCCTTCTCAGGCTCATGACCAGCTGGTCAATATGGAACCATATCTTCAGAGAGCTAATGAGAAGAATGTTGTTCTAGTTTAGTAATCAACAGCTACACCCAACCTAACCTTTACCACCAATGTTGATAGACCACTGGAGCTGTCTATTTTCTATCGAAAATCCTTAAGTTGGTTTGTACTGTCTGCCCAAATATATGTATTTATTCTTAGCAAAAGAGAAAAACAAAACAAAATACAAAGATGATGATATAAATGTAAATATCTATTTTTAAAGAAGACTCATGATAGATTATTTTCAATATAATACATTTTAAAAACATTTTACTATAGTTTCCAAATCTGAATTTATAATTTAGCTAGTTCATGTAGACAGGAGAACAGAGGATTGCAATCTTCTATATTTGCCAATTTTTAAGAAGCAAAGCAAGTTTTTGTTTTGTTTCTTGGCAGTATTAATATTTTAGAAAATCACATGGCTGCAATAAAGGTGCTGTTGACTTATTAAAACATGATAGATTCAGACCGCTTTTAGGATAAGTACATAAGACTAAACACATAAAATCCATCCCTGCCTACACACCCACACACACAATGACTTCCACATCATTACTTAAGTTTAATTTTTTTTTTTAAAAAAAAGATGGTCACTATTCTTTAAGACTACAAAGAAGCATTTCTGTGGATTTTGATCTTTGCTACTGGAGCAATGTCTCATAATCTTTAATGTGCACAAGAACTGCCTGGAGATCTTGTTAGAATGGACAGGGTGACTTAAGAGGTCTGGGATAGAGCCAATTTTTGTACCTAACTAACCAGCTCAATGTGAAAACAATGATGCAAATCTATGTGTCACACTTGGGATGGCAAAGTACCAGAGAACACATCTGAGAAATCCTGGCTTCATGTGATATTTTGAACCCAGTGTCTTCTTACTCAAGAGTAAGTAATTGCCCATCTTTTATGAAATTAATTCATTTTCCTTCATGATAAGGTTCTAGTAGAACATTATCACAAATAGTATAAACATGCATGTAAACCATAAAATCATCACTTGTGATACGTGATACACTTGGGTAAAGGCTTAAAGTACACTTCAAGTAAGTTTATTTGTATATTTGTATATATTGGTTAAAATTATGAGTTCATGCTGATATCTCCAACAAAACAGGGTTTATTTTCACTTTCTCTATTTTGTTCTAACTCCCTTTTTTTCCAATAGAGAAAAAGCTGCTTCTTACTATCCATTTATCTGTTTCCTCAGTCCTAGAATTCACACAAAATAAGAATTGCTAACCCCTATTACTGTGAAAAATAACTACTAACTATAGTACATTGATTATTTTAAGCTTTTTTTGTGTCTGATCTTCAGTTATATAGTCAGAGGACTATACCTACAGTTACTTAAGTTAGTTCTTCCAGAGCATCACTCCCATCTCGCATTTATACTGTAGTTGTTGTTCACTTGAAATTCACACTGGGTTTTTTCTCCCTCATCCTCCAATTTTTGATATTGTTTATATTTTAACCACATGAAACGTTGACATCATTCTAAATTTTATTAAAATGTATGCTCCAAGAGGTGTTATATCCGTTATCACTTTACTTAATTCCTACTTCTCTATCTTTTCTACCATATTCCTACCACTTCTTATAAGGAATCACTCTCTATCATATCTGCATATCTTGCCTTGTGTTTTCTTTTTAGTTGTTTGTATAAGTGAGTAGAATATATATCCTTATTTAAAAATCTGTCTTTGAGGTGATAATATTGTTATTTATAAATTTCCAGATGAAGTTGATTTATTTCTAGACTTTCTATTTCTTACCACTGATAGGTTTGTCTAGTCATGCACAAATACCATGTGTTTTAATTACAGAGACTTTATAATGTTTAATATTAGGTAGGGCTCAGCCTCCTCAAAACTTTTTATAGAATGCTAGCATATTTTAGAGATTATTTTACATTTTTCTGTCTTCAATTAACAGTATATTTGGGAAATTACTCTGTCGCTGTTTATAAATACTTTCTCATTTTTTTCCTCAGGTTAATAGAACTTTATTACATGGGTATACCACACTTTAATCATGAGAATTTTGTTTGTTTTTACTATTTTGAAACCACAAACAATGCTGCAGTGAATAATCTGGGCATATGTATTTCACATTTTTAGAGGTATATCTTCAAGATAAACTATGTGAAGTCGAAATATTTTGCCAAAAGATAGGTGCTTAGTTTTGTTAAATATATCCAATTTTCCTCTAAAGTGTCTCTAACAGCTTGCATTCCTGTAGCAATGAGTGCCTTTTTCCCCACAGCTTCAACAAGAGAAAGCGTTGTTGTATTTTAAAATGTTCAACAATATAAGTGAAAAATGAAATCTGAGTTTAGCTTTAATATGCATTTTCTTAATTATAAGTGAAATTGAACGTTCTCATAGTCTTAAAGATATATACATGTATTTTTACAAATTATCTATATGTCTGGCCCTTTTTTCTATAGAGATTTTTGGATCTTATTCTCTATTTTTTATGTGAATCAGGGAATACATTCAAAATTCAGGGAGTTTCCAAGTCTTCCCTGGTTTTACTTTGTATTATGTTGCTGATTCTTCACTGCCCATGTGTACAGTCCTCTCTTACAGGGGAGAGAAAATTTCTGAAAAGCAATTTGAAGCTCTCAAGGTTGTAAAGTCTTAAGCTGGGAACTGGCTCACACATTTGTCACAAATTATATTGGATAAAAAAACTCAAAAATTCATGAAAAAATCAAGGTTATAGTAGTGAGAAATTATTCTGCACTCCAAAACCATTTATTTTGTAAATTAAGTAAGTGTAGTCAAGGGAAGAATACTGAACCATGTTTGTAAGCAATCTATCACATATATTCTTGAAGAGATATGATAACAGAAAATAACATGATGAGTGATTCTAATTTACATTTGGGGAAAATTCAAGATACTGTGAAGAAAGAATCTTTGTAGCTAAAATATAAAGTTTGAGTAAGAACTAAAATAATTAAATAAAATGCTTAGTTGATTAAACTCATATGAATCTCTTTCTTTTTATAAGGAAATGTCTGCTTCAAGAAATATATTACCCAAAACCATGTCACGGTGTAAACACATTTTGCATTTAACAGTATTTTACACTGCATAAGTAACCTATTAAATCACAAATTACAAATAAATATTTGTACTAAATATTGTTACAGTTGCATGACAGTACTAAAAAGTCTTCTTAATTTTCTGTTGAAAGGTAGAATCTGTAAGATCATACCCAATAGCTAGACTTAGTCTACTATGCATTTCAACCAGTGGTTCTCTACACTAACTAAACATTTTAATCACATAGAGGGTAATTTTAGAAAATACTGATTAAAGGGATCTAAGTGAAAAAAATATATATAGAATTTCTAGGGTTGGATTCCAGGAACCAATATTGTTTTGTTCAATTATTCTTCCACCGGAAAAAAATAGGGACTTTGGGAAGATGACAAAATAGGAAGCAACAGGAATTGGTCCCCCAACCTAGACAACAGTTGCACCTGCAGAATCTGTCTGATATAACTATTTGGGAACTCTGAAGCTTACTGAAGGCTTGAAACTTCCAGCAGAAGTGTTGGACAGTAAATTAAGATTCTTTTTAGACAATTTCAGCTCTTATACACAGTAGCAGCGACTCATCCCCTGCCTAGTCTCATAGCAAGCAGCTGTGCACATGTTCCTAGCGCAGCCTGCAGTTTGTGGAGCCAGGGTGGGCAAAAAGACCCCATCTTCTAATATGGAGGATTTATGTTCTGATCACTGACTGTTGCTTCTGGTCACAGAAGTGCAAACAAATAAGTGGTCAGTTGTTGTTGCTGCAACTATCCCCTTTTGTATAAGTACTATTCTTTGGGATGAAGTGAATTTGGAGGAACTTAAAGGGCTCTTATTTCATCTTTATTTTTCCCCTTTTTGTCTTTTGGGAGCCAGCTTTTAAAGACCATTCAAAAACCACTGCATATATAGAGAAAATTATAAAGTAACTGTACACAGGGAAAGGCACAGGCTCAGAAAAGACCTTAAGTTTATACCTCAAGCTGAACCCTGACACAGATATAAACTGCAATTTTAAAAATAAAGAAAAGTAATAATTAAACACATACACACACACACATTTACTCATATCCCAAAACCTAGGAAAGGAAGAGAATCAGATTTCCAGGGTTACCATATTATTAGATTCAAATGTCCAGTTTTCAACAACAACCAAAAATCACATACAAAAAATAAGAAAGTATGGCTCATTCAAAGAAAAATAAAATCAACAGAAACTGTTCCTAAGACTGATGCCCAATTTACTAGACAAAGTCTTTAAAAGAACTCTCTTACAGATGCTCAGTAAATTAAATAAAGATGTGGAAACCCCAAGAAAATAATGTATTAGTTAAATATCAGTAAAGAGATACAAAACCTAAAAGAAACAAACAAACAAAAATCTGGAGCTGAAAAGTACAACAGCTGAAATAAAAAAGGAAAAACTCTAGAAAAATTCAAAGGTAAATTTGAGCAGAACAAAGAACTAGCATACTTAAAGATAGGACAATGAAAATTATTGAGACTGAGATCAGAAAGGAAAAAGACTGAAGAAAAATGAACAAAGCCTAAATTACCTGTGAGACACCATTAAGCAGATCAATTTATGCACTGTGAGGATTCCAGAAGGAAAAGAGAAAAGGGGATAGGTAGATGTTTGATAGTTTTATGGCTGAAAATTTTCCAAATCTGATGAAAGACATGAATATACACATCCAAGAAATGTAAAAAACACCAAGTAAGATGAATTCAAAAGAAAACCACACTGAGACACATTGTAATCAAATTGTCACCAGACAAAGACAAAGAGATAATTCTGAAAGCAGCAAGAGAAAAGCAACTCATCACATACAAGTTAGCTACATTAAGATTATCAGCAAATTTGTCATTAGAAATTTTAGAGACCAGAAGGAAGTAGTTGATATATTCAGTGCCAGTGTAAGAAACAATTGACCAAGGATTCCATAAATGAGAAAAACATCCTTCAAAAATAAAGGAGAAATTAAAATATTTCCAGATAAGCAAAAGCTAAAAATGTTTCTTACCACCTGACCTACTCTGCAGGAAATTTTTAAAGGATTCTTTCCAGGTGAAATAAAAGAGCACTAGACAGTAACTAGGAGCTGTATGAAGAAATAAAGATCTTAATAAAGGTAAGTAATGGGCAAATATAAAAGTTAGTATTATAATAATAACTATGATTTGTTACTTCACTTTTTGTTTTCTATGTGATTTAAGAGACTAATGCATTAAAAAGAATTATTAGTTTATGTTTGGAGGACATATTATGTATAAAGACATAATTTTGTGACATTAAAACTGAAAGAGGTAGAAGCAGAGCTGTAAAGGAGCAGAATTTTTCTGTTACTGAAGGAAAGCTGGTATAAATTTAAATTACAGTGTAATAACTTTAGGACATTAAATGTAATCCTTAGAGTAACCTACGTAATATAGAATATACAAAAAAGAAATGAGAGATAAATCTAACATTTCACTACAAAAAACTAACTGTAAGACATACAGAAAATAAATCACAAATTAACAGAAGTTACTCCCTCTTTATCAGTAATTACTTTAAATATAAATGAATTAAACTCCAATCAAAAAAGATTGTCAGAATGGATCCAATTATATACTGTCTACCAAAAAAAAAAGACTTTAAATGTAAAAATACAAACAGACTCAAAGTGACAGAATGGAAAAAAATATTCCACACAAATAATAACCAAAAGAGAGCAGGAGGGGCTATACCAATGTATTAGTTTATTTGCATTGCTATAAAGGAATACCTAAGGTTGGATACTTTAAAAAGAAAAGAGATTTATCTGGATCATCATTTAGCAGACTGTACAAGAAGCATGGTGTCAGCATCTGCTTTTGGTGAGAACCTCAGACTACTTCCACTCTGGTGGGAAAGGCACAGGGAAAAGCACAGGTGCACAGGGAGAAAGAGGAGGTGTGTCACATGGTGAAAGAGGAGGAAATGCCAGGCTCCTTTGAACAACCACATCTCTCAGGAACAAATACAGTGATGCTTCAATTATTACCATTAGGAGGGCATCAAATCAATCATGACAGATCCACCCCAATGATCCAAACACCTCTCACCAGTCCCTACTTCCAATATTAGAAGCCAGATTTTGACATGAGATTGGAGGGGGAAAATATTTAAATTATATCAACTAATAAACAAAATAGACTTTAAAAATGTTTACAAGAGACAAATAGGATATTACATGTTAATAAGAAGTTCAATACAATGAAAAGATAAAAGAATAATGAACATTTACACCTAATGACAGACCATCAAATACACATGTGACATTTTGTAGAATAGCCCATATGTTAGCCAACAAATTAAATCTCAGTAAGTTTAAAAATATAAATATCTTTTATATATTCTGTATTCTTTATATATTTTGTGTATTCTCTATTTATTTTGTAGGTTACCCTGAGGATAAATATCACATAATGTATCTTCTCTGACGAGAATAGAATGAAGCTAGAAATCAATAACATAAGTAAAATTGGAAATTTCACAATGTTTTGGAAATTAAAAAACACATTATTAAATAACCAATGTATCAAAGAAGATATCACAAGAGAAATTCGTAATTCATTCATTTAAAAAATACCTAAAAATTATCTGTTATATGCAGGAAGCTACATTAGATTATGCTTATTATTTGGAATAAATTAATTTGAAGGAAAATTGAATCACATGTTCATCCATGACTAAATGATGCTAATATGCATGAATTTGTGCCAGTAGGCAATAAAATGGTTCTTAGCATAAGTTCATTATTGATTATACTTCTTTGAATGAAGCTAACACACTATTTCTCTAGTTTGTTTTCAGATCACCACTGTATTATATTTTTATTCAATAAAATTGCATGAGAGCTTCCAAATCACAACTTTGAGCATTAACAAATTGACTGAGTTCGGTAATCTAAATTAATAAAGGAAGCATGGTTTGAGACTTACCTCTGTTTGTAATGACTACAGTTTCTTCAGGAAGTTCTAACAAAACTTTTTTCATAAGAATCCTATTGTCACAAGTTTCTTTGTTTTTTTTTCTTTTCCCAAAGAAAAGAGCCCATCACTAAATAAACATTTCCTCAGAAACCAGAATGCCATCTACTGGCAATGTCCAAAATTTTGCTAACTTTTAAACAATATAATTTAAGTTAAACCAATTTGAAATAAAAAATATATTTGTAGTGAAGAAATGTCTGAATTTTCAGATAAATATGTATGTTATCATGTTCACATATTTAAAAGTTGAGATATTTTCTACATACACAATACATTTTACTACCATGATAAGAAATCTTTTTCATGTGGTGATATAAATAATATAATTATTAAAAGGCTGATATTATCACAATATTCTTACTAATTAGAAGGGTAACGATTATTTAAATGAAAATATATTCAACATCAAAAATATTTTAATAGTTCTAGATATCATTAGGTCACCAATTTACATTACAGCTCAATATTTGATCCAAAGAATTTTAATGGAAATTATACATAGCATAGATATGATAACTTCACTGAAAAAGTATTCGTAAGAAATACTTTTGGCTGAATCAGACTCTTTGGGGAAATGTTTTTAAAACGTATTGTTAACAAATATCTAATTATTCTTTCTCAGCAGTTCAACATAATATTGAACTTATACCTATAATATAAATATATATGTTCTAAATGTTTAGTTCAACTGATTCTACAGTAAAGGAAAATAATGGAAACATGTAAAATCACTTCAGATTTTAAAGCACTAAGATCTTTTTTTAAAAAATCTATGAATTACTTAAATTATTTAATGGTTTACAAGCCTTATATTAATCTTATTTTTATTGTAGCTTCATACGTAATCTTATGCATTTATAAGATTTGATTATCCAGTCTTACCAAGAGTAGAACTCACACAAACATTATCAAAGCTTAGATTCATACCATGATTTGCCTAGTAAAGTAACCAATCTCCCTAAATTTTCCAGAGGGCTCATCTCCGTCATCATCAGTAGAAGGCTTTATGGGAAGCCTAAAGGTAGCCATGCTATCTTATAGATGAACATAGTCCATGCATAAGAATGCATTTCAAGAAATCTTGAATTCTTATCATGGTCTTTTTCAGTTAAAGTAAGAGAAGAATATAAAAAGTAAGTCCTATCACTTGAGAAAAGCATTTTTAAAAAGCCATTATAAACAAAATTCTCAGAACTTTGTCTCCAGCAAAGATACAAAGGTTAAAAATTGCCTAGGCAGCCCTACTATATAATCATCTTATTTTAAATGCAGATTGTCAACAACTTTGAACCATGCAATTTCATGATAAAATTTAGAGAAATAAAAAGATATATGAAGAACAAGAGCATTTTCTTGCATAGAAATTTGAGAGCACAAAATACTAAATAAACTAGTTTTAATTTGTGAGAGTGTTAATTTATTTTCAATTTTTCATGTATATTGATATTTGATGACTTGTTTTCTATTTAAATATTATCATTCGCAGAAAAAGTAGTATAATGTCATACTGAAATTTTGAATGATCAACATAAAACTATTTCTTACAAAGTTTTGTAAGCTGCTTTCAAAAATGCAAGAGATGCTGAACACTTAATTCATAATGAAAATTGAAATTACCTTAAACACATACACTGACATGGGTTTGATTTCTTATTGTTTAAATAAAAATTCTTGAAGTAACTGGACTATATGGTCATCGTAACAGAAAGAACATTAATTTAGATCACAGAACAACTTTTGTAAAATGAATTAAAACACTGTATATCATCTACTCTTCTTTCCATCCTGAAAAAAATTTCTGGTAGCCAAGGGTTTTAAATTAATTTTTCTTCAGTTGCTATAGTGATGACAATAAAGTTATTGCTTCTATTTGTGTGATAGAGGTTTCTAGCAGAACAATTAAAAAGGTAAGCTAATCAAAATGAAGACACTGTTACCATCTTCAAGGCAGCTTTTTTGAATTTAGTTCACAACTATAGGACTCAACCATTGTTGATAATTTTATTATATATATATGTATATACACATACATATACATACAATCATAATATCTCTTAATATTGCTGTAAAACATTATATAGCAAAGATGAACCCTCTGTTTTAGTTATAGGTTAAAGTCATTGGACAAAGGATATTTAAGTTAATTCTGAACATTTTGTAAGAAAATAAATGATTGAATCAAAAATCCTACTCCATTAGCTATTTTTGTCCATTACAAACCTTTATTTTTCTAACAATACAATTATTGTATATTATTTTGTTTTATTGATATAGCTTGTTCAAGTCTCATTTCATCTCAATGTTTATGCAAACTAAAGCACTTAAAAGTAGACAGTTACTTGTCAACTGGATGAATCATCAAAGATATGTCATAGATAAAGTAGGATTACATAGAAACATGTTCTACCACAATAACATTAAAAAGTGATAGTATTTACCTTAACACATTTGGGGGATTAAAATAGCTTTAAAAATTGTTGGGTTAGAGAAAAGATATGCAAAACAGCATGTACAAGTATAGAAGGCATTTCATGTCATTTTTATAAACAAGCAGAAATGTTTACTTTGACTACCAAAATCTAAAACATTAGTTTACAATAGCCACAGTTCAAGTAAGTGTTTTACTAAACTACTTACCATACTTCCAATCATGATTGTACTATAAAGATTCATGATACTTGTGTTCTATAAGACCTGTGGTATTTAATATCAGAAGCATATATATTTTATATTTTTCATTGACTCCTAAGAACAATTCTTGGTTTAAATAAGATATATTATAAACAATGTGTAGGAGTTTTCTATTGTTTTTTTTTTCATTGTTATATGACAAATTGCCACAAATTTAGTAGCCTAAAACAATACCTTTTTTTTTTTAGAGTCCATGCACAATGTCACAAGCTTAAGATTTCTGGTCCTGATCATAATTCACTCCTTCTAAGGCTAAAATCAAGGTGTCAGCCAAAATGAGTTCTCATCTCGAGGCACTGAGAAAGAGTCGCCTTCAAGTGCATCAAGATTATTGGTAGAATTAAATTCCCTGTGAATGTAGTTCTGAATTACTTGTTTTCTTGCTGCTTATTAGGTGGAGAGCCACTCCATTCTTAAAGGCTGCCTGCATTTCTTGTCTAGTGTTCCCCTCCTCCTTCAAAGCCAGAAGTAGAGAATCTTTCTAGTGTGGAAATCCTCTCATGCTCTGAATCTTTGACATCAAAAAAAGCCCAGTTCTTTTCAAGGGCTCTGCTGATTAGGCCAGACTCACCCCAAATAAAACGTCCATCATTTTCACAGTCACAAGGATTATGTAGGGTGCACAGACAAGACGGCGGATGTTTTGGGGACAGGCTTTGAATTCTGCTACCATGTGATGCAAATATATTTGATTATTTCATGAGATAGCGTTGTTGTTGTTTCAGTACAGACTCCAAATAAATCACACATAATAAAGTGCTGTCTAAAAATTTTTATTTAAAAAATATGTTTGTAATATTTTTCTTAAAATAAAAAATGAATGAATTGATATGGGAAATTATTAGTATTTATACAGCATGAAACAAAGAGCAGAAGCTAATTGGAGCCCTCTTTTCCTTTCCAAAATTGTCACTCATAGAAGACCATAATCATAACAGAGAATCAAATGGCACTGAAAAGTGACTAAACAGCTTGTAGAAGCTCTGTGATCAAGAATTTTAACTCTTGTCAGTTTTTCTATCATTATTTTTCTTTATTGGTGGACATTGATCAGGCTCTCAATACTTGGATATGCAAGTAAAAGATACAATAGTTAATTTTTTATTATTAAGTTAGAAAAAATTATGAATATTTATGTATCAGCTTTGCAGTCACACAGCATAGATTTAATTTTGTATTCTTTCAGTTATTCCCCTTGTGATCTAGAGCAAGCTAATAAACTCCTAGGATCTTCAGTTTTGTTACCTATAAAATGGGCATAATAATAGTATGTGATGTCATTGAGTCAAAGATACTCAGAACAATGCAGGTAGGCTAATTCCTCAAAAACCAAGTGCTCAGTGAATGGTAATTATTATTATTTTATTATCATTCATTGGTTGCTGGACACTTTATGTGAAATGCTCAAGGAATAATAAAAATACCATTATTGATTGAATGCCTGCTCTGAACTGTACTTGGAGCAAAATATAGAGAGTTTTTTTGAATCATCACCTTTATGATACGGATATTATTATCTCGATTGTGTAGTTAAGCAAACTAATTTGGAATGTTATAAAGCATGCTCAAACTGATTGGTGAAAGAGTGAAGATTACCACACAAGTATATGCTTTTAGTCATTCCTCTTTACTATACACCTCTCTTAAAAGCCACAAGAGACCATTCACTTCTATTACCTATACTGACCTCAAAAATAGATGGCTGCTTAGTTCTTGGTATTTAGTGGAACCAAAAAAATGTCCCTGTTCAATGGAACAAGTATCAGAGAACATCAAGGAAGGTATTTACCACTTTCACCCTGGGGAACAGAGAAGCCATGCTGGACATGGGAAGGACAGTGGGAATTGAGAACACCCAAATATGTTTATTCACTATATAATTTTGGTAAGGACAGTCCTTGATAAATGTTCTTTAGTATTCTCCATCAATAAACCAGAAAACTAAATATTAAATATCTCTTCGTATATTTATAAATGTTCAAGTGAGGTTTCTATTAATTTCAGAGAACATATAAACTGAGACAATTAACATCATTTACACCACAGTCTGGTACATTTATTAATGGTTTCTAATCATGTAACAAGCACAATCTAAGTCCTCTTGGTGACAAAGGCAATTGTGTGCAAATTCCTGATGATGGAACTAATAATTTAGTTTACTATGGGCATTTTAAACCGGAAGTTTAAATTTAAAACAGGTATTCTCCAAAAGAGGGTAGTTAAAAGGCCAGATACGTGAAGCCATAACCTGACCAATGACATTCAGGTCATGAGTAAACATATGGTCTGCCACAGTGACTCAATTAACCATCCATCAATGTAATTGCATAATACATCAGAGGAGGTAGTCTACTACCACTGAGGGTCAGCATCCCCTATTAAATTTAACAGGAAAAGCATCACTTTGCCATTAGCTTCTTTGGCTATATCTTTTAAAGTATTTTAAAACTATATTTGATACTGTATTTTATATTTTCTGTTCTCTGGAAGAAATTTTTGACAAACTGCTATTTGGGCTTCTGGTTAAGAAATAATTCTATTTATGATAAAGCTGGCATAGATGTAAAGCACAACTTACAAGACAAACATAGCACTTTAATCAATTCTAATCATGTTATTGTTGAGATAAGAAAGGAGATATATCATTTATACATTATGTGAATTTTATGTAAAGTTAACATGTTACAAACTTCTGTGAAGGGATGTGGCTGAACTGGTTTATGCAATCTTTTCCAACATTAAAGCCTCTGTAATGCTACACATGATAAAATAATGGCAATGTCTTATTAAGTAACTTTTTAAAAATGTGTGGAGTATTAAACTAGATTGTCAGTATGATAGTGAGAGAGCTTGAAATCAAGAGCAAATAAACATAATGCTGGATTTATGCTTCATAAGCAAGAGGTACTTACTAAATCAGGAAACATCACATTCCAATCTTGCATGTTTCTCCTTCTTTTGAGGTTCACATCCTGAGGAACAGTTGCACAGTACTAAAGTTATGTGCATTTAAACTTACACCTTAGCATCAAAAAAAAAAAAAGAAGAAGAAGAAAGAAAGAAAAGAAAAAGAAAGAAAGAAAAGAAAAGAAAAGAAAAAGAAAGAAAGAAAGAAAGAAAGAAAGAAAGAAAGAAAGAAAGAAAGAAAGAAAGAAAAAAAAAAAACAGTGGCAAAAACTTAAAAGAGATATGTTAGCTAATATATATATAGTTCTCATTTGCATTCTATGCAGCCTGCATTCCTTTTGTAGACAGAAAGTAACCATTGGCTAGGGCCCTATTCTTACAGGATTATTGATATAGAAAAAAAAACTGATACCCCTAGATTTCTTTTTCTACTTTCTTCAAAACTCTACCTTCCTCTATTATAATTCAGTTTTCCTCTGACCAACAGTTGTTTGACATAAAATATTACCATATTTTTTGTTTTATTTATTTTTGGGGACTTGACACATCACTTTAGAATAAAAGACAATATTACTGAATAGTCAACTAGAATTATGAAACATTAGCAATATTTATCTTTTAACAAAACAAAAGCTGAATGCATTAACTGATGACCAGTTATATTAGTTAACATTTTGGAAAAAAAATGGCAGAGAGCAAGAAGAAAAAACGAGCAAGTCTTTAAAAATTGTTCTAAGAAACTAAACTACTGCGACTTTCAGCTCTGGTGAGGATAGTGAAATGGTTTGAAGAGGAAACCAGACATTGCAATGAAAAGATAATCTCCATTACTAAAACTAACTTTAAAAGCCAATGCCTATATACTCTTTACTGTGAGCTGAAGTAAGAACTATTTCCTGTTTCAAAACTGTCAGTCCTCCCAGTCTTTTAAATTTGCATTATCAACAAGACTGTACACATTACTGAAAATTCTTTAGTGTTCAGTGAGCTCTTTTCACAATTTTTCCAGATGTAGAGATATAATCATAGAATAAAGTTCTGGACTTTGACTCTCCTGAAGTAACAACTTTTGCCAGAAATACACTGTTTTCCTAGAAAGTCATGAAGGCTGAGATTATCCTTGCCCATGAAAATCTCTGTCTCAGGGTTAGGGTTAGGGTTAAAAAAATAAAAATAACAAACAAAATCTCTGTCTCATTAATTATGTCATATTACCTAGGGAAAATAGGGAAAATATCAATGATGTTCTCCTCATCCATAGGAAGCAAGTTCTGTGTTACATTAGTACCAATGTCAAAGCCCTGCATGCTGAATTAGCAAATTTCACTTGGAAACTGAACTGAAACTGGCTTGCTTTTACCATTATGGTTTGACTTGCAGGCTATCCTGGTTTCACCTGCTGTGCCATTATACTGAGAAAGTATAATTCTTGTGAATTAGTTCTGTCTAATAATACTTTACGCTTTCTCCCATTAAAAAAGGCATAGAATTGATAGGGGGTATCTTAAAATAAAGTTAGTCTGTAGTAACCCTTTCTGTTTCCCTTTGACTAGATGAGCCGACATTTTACTTGAGTGAATACATAAAAGCCATGATAGTTTAACTTTTACAACTCTCATTATTCTACCTCCAATTTTATTTAACCCTTATTTGCTCCTTCTTTACTTCAGGGGTCAATAATCTTTAATGAGATAACTGAAAGATGCAGTTTTTGAGGTTTGGAGACAGGTAAAATCAAATCACCAGGAATTCATTGCAGAACTCCACATAATCACTGTGAAAAGACTGAAGTTTTCAGGCCCCAATCAAATTACCAGGTAGGAATAATTACCATGGAGTCTGCTCTGCATGAAATTATGTTACTTTGTGTACAATATTGTTAGTCATTAGAGAAATGCAAAATAAATCCAGAATAATTTACCTAATATAATGGCTACTAAATAAAATTTAGAACTGACAATTCCAAGGGCTGACAAGGATATGGAATAACTTGAAATGTCATACATTGATGATAATGCAAAATAGTATGATAACTATGGAAAACTGTTTAATAGTTTTTTTTAATTTTTTTGTAAATTTAAGCATCCACTTAGTATATGACTCAGTTATTCCACTTCTGTTTACCCAAGAAAAATAAAATCTATAATAACAGGAAAACCTGCCTATGAAGGTGCATATAAACTTTACTTGTAATAGCCTAAAACTTGATGAAATATAAATATCTCTCAAGTGAGGAAAGAAAAACCAAAATGGAGGCTGTTCATACAAGAAAGTATTACTTGACAATAAAACAAACTGACTATGGAAACACAGAACAACATCAATGAATAGCTAATTCATTAGGATGAGAGAAAGAAGTGAGACTCATAAGGCTACATATTCTCAGTTCATCTTCTATGAAATTCTAGAAATGGCAACATTGTAAGAATGGAGGGCAGGTTATTGGTCACTACGGGTTAAGAGTGAAGGGAGGGTTTAAATATAAACGTATAGTATAAAGAACTTTTGGAGAGGATAATGGAACTGTACTGTATCTTGATTGCTGCGATATTTTTACAAGTACATCCATTTATCAAAACTCATAGAACTGGTCACCCAACAGTGTAAATTTTAACTTATGTATATTTAAAAATCTGAATAACATATACTTTGCAAATTTTAATTTGGGACAACTAGGATCCCTCTAGAGTGAAAACAGTATGACTACATTCTCTGGAGTTGTTGAGAATTTGGATATCGACTCTAGAATACGAAGACTGATGGAAATTCTTAGAATCAGAAAGTGGAAGAGAGAGGCAAAGTGAGAAGAAAAATAGCTGCATGGAGTGTACATTAATAACTGGAAAGCACATTGGAATAGAGTTAATTTTCTACAATCAGGAGCTACTTCCATAATAATTACACATGTGTAATTATTTCCATATATATATATAAATCATATGGGAGCTCTATTTTTAATTTCTTTAGGAATGTTCATATATATATATATATATATATATACACACACACAATTATATATAGAGAGAAATGTTTGTATGTAAACATATATATATACCTATATATAAGCATATATACATATATATATAAACACACACACCTATAAACATATATATATATAAAAAATAATGATGTCATACCACGTTACTAAAGCTTTAACATAGCAATTGTACAATAATACTCTACCACTGATATGGACTGAATTTTTATTATATGTTTCTATTCTTAATTTTTTATGGGCTCTAATGAGTGTCTCTAAATGAAATAATGGATGCTCTTCCTGTATGCTCTTTCTGAAATTTATTTCCACTTTTGGGATGGAAGTGAGAGGTACTGACAATTGTCCTTAATTGAGGGTTCTTAGGACAAGACATTGTTTCTCTGGAAGCCTATGATTATTAAGATTAGAGGAGACCGGGAGGCTTGCTCAACTAAAATTACAGGAGACCAAAAGGCATCATGTGACAGGGGAGAGACAAAGGTGGCCAGGGAAGATTTGATACACACAGGATTGATATTATGAATATATGTATTGAAGATAATGGTAACCAGGTTTCTCACTGTTATAGAAAAAGAGTTCCATATGTGGAAAGGGAGAAAACTAGTGTAAACCTTGCCTGGTGGTGCTGAATTAGGATTGGAGACAACAGTGTAAACTCACAGTTTTAAACATAGACAGTTAGATATATAGTTAGAGAGAGAAAGATCAGTATGTATCAGGAGGGGGTAGAGGAGAGAGAAATAGAGACAGAGAAATTCATATTGGTGTGTGGGGGGGTCGGGGGGACAGGGGGGTTATCTTTCCACTGAGAGGGCCAGGTCTGAGAGCAGTGAGATACCAATAGCAATGAGCTCACCTAGACCCAGATCTTAGTTCCTAAATATTATTCTTCATGAAAAAGTACCACTTATCCCGGGAGAAATGAAAAATGGCCATTTTGTGGGAAGAAGTTCTTTGTTAGTGAAAGTACAACATGAGCCTGGAACATCTTCTTGTGCCAAAAATTTTTAAAGTGCTAGAAAAATTTTTAAAGTGCCAATAAAACAAAGAAGCCAGCCTAAAGTGTTACTACTCACAAAATCTGGCATAAATTGAGTATTATATTACATAATGTTATTAATAAATTATAAACTATTAAATAAAATAATGGGTTATTATTTTATATTTGCAAACAGGAATCCATGAGGCCAAACTGACATATTTAAAAACACACATGTCAAGAATAGAAAGTTTTTCTCCTTTAGTAAGATGCTAAAATATGCAGTAAAAATTATTTTTCTCTTCATTCTGCAAAACTTCTGAATACAATACACTATTATTAACGATAGGCCTCATTTATTAAAAGTAATGGTAAAACTGCAATTACTATTGTAACAAACTATAGATTAGATATTTAGCCTTGTTCTTCCTACACATCTGCTATTTTGTATCTTTTGACTTTCATCTCTTTATTTCCCTCCTGGTAACTACTGTTTTCTCTATCACTATATAATAGACTTTAAAAATTTTTAGATTCCATATGAAAGTGAAATAATGTAATATTTTTCTTCCTCTATATGCTTTATTTTATTTAGCATAATGTCTTCCAGATCTAACCATGTTGTGGCAAATGGCAGAATCTCCTGCTTTTTAAAGACTGGATAATATTCCATCATATATATATATATATATATATATATATATATATATATATATAAACAGTTTCTTTAACCATTTGTCCACTGACAGATACCTAGGTTTTTTCCATATCTTGGCTATTGTGAATAATGCTACCATTAATGTGTAAGTGCAGATATCTTTACAAGGTGTTGATTTTAATTTCCTTTGATTCTATAGCCAGAAGAGAAATTGTTTAGTCATATCGTAGTTCCATTTTTAGTTTCTTTAGGAATGCTCATATTGTCTTCCATAATTGTTGGACCAATCTACCATTTCTACCAAGAATGTATAGGGTTCCCTTTTATCCATACCCTTGCCAACATTTGTTATCACTTGTTATTTTTGTGAGGTGATATATCAAAGTCATTTTAATTTGCAGTTTTCTGGTGATTAGTGATGTTCAGCACCTTTTCATCTGTGTGTTGGCCATTTTTATGTCATTCTTGGAGACATTTCTACTTTTTTCCATGGCCATTTTAAAATCAGGTTATATATTCTCTTGCTATTGAATTCTATGAGTTCTATATAAATTTTTGATATGAACCTCTTATCAGATACATGGTTTGCAAGTATTTTTTCCCCAACATGAAGGTTGCTTTTCTGTTTCCTTTGCTGTGAGAGGCTTTGTAGTTTGATGCAATCTTATTTATTTAATTTTGCTTTTGTAGCCTGAGATTTTGGGGTGATGTCTACAAAATCGTTGCCAAGGCCAATGTCAAAAAGATTTTCCTCTATGTGTTTTATTTTCTAGGAAATTTGTGAGTTCAGTTCTTCTGTTTAGATGTTTTATCCATTTTGAGTTGATATTTGTATATGGTATGCCATAAGGATCTAGTTTATTTTTTTAGCATGTGGCAATACAGTTTTGCCAGAAATATTTATTGAAGAGACTATCCTTTACTCATTGTGTCCTCTTGATGTAGTGTTAAAAATTAATTGACCATATATGTTAGGATTTATTTCTGGGCTCTCTATTCCATTTTGCGAGTCTATGTGGCTGTTTTATGTCAATACCATACTATTGTGATTACTCTACCTTGTAATATAATTTTAAGACAGAAAGTATAATAATATAATTTTAAATCAGAAAGTATGATGTGATGCCTTCAACTTGTATATTTTTCTCAGAATTAATTTGGCTATTCTGAGTTTTTTGTTACCCCGTAGAAGTTTTAGAATTGTTTTTTCTACTGCTATGAAAAATGCTACTGGTTATGTTGTTATTTGTCTATAGAAATGCCACAAAAATGTGTATGTTGATTTTGTATTCTGCAACTTCACTGACTTTATTTCTAACAGTTCTAACTGTTTGGTGAAGTCTCTGCAGTTTTCTACTTATGAGATCAAGTCATCAACAAATAAGGATAATTGTATTCGTTCTTTTCTGATTTGAATAATCTTTGTTTCTTTCTTCTTGTCTAATTGCTCTTAATAATACTTCCAATACTGTGTTGAATAGAAGTGGCAAGAGTGGGTGTCCTTGTTTTATACCAGACCTTAGAGAAACAGCCTTCAGCTTCTCTCCATTGACTGTGATGTTAGTTGTGGGTTTTTCATAAATGGCCGCAACCATTATTATGTTGAGCAACTTGCATTCTATACTGTTGAGAGTATTTATCAAGAAAGGATGTTGATCTTTGGTGAATGCTTTTTCTGCATTAATTGATATGATCATGTGGTTATTATTTTCCATCAGCTGAGATGATGTAATTACATAGATTCAGTTTCATCTGTTAAACCAGCCTTATATGCCATGGATAAATCCCACTCGATCATGATATTTTCAAACGTTGTTGAATGTTACTTGCCAATATTTTGTTGAGCAATTTTACATCCATGTTTATCAGAGATATTGTCTTGTAATTATCTTATGATATATTTGTCGGGCTTAGGTATCAAGGTGATGCTGGTCTCATAAAATTTGTTAAAAATATTTCCTACATCTCTACTTTTTGAAAGGATTTAAGAAGTATTGGTATTAATAATTCTTTGAAAGTTTTGTAGAATTTAGCCATAAATCCATCGGGTCCTTACATTTTCTTTGTTGAGACGTTTTTAATTACTAAATGAACTAGAAATAGCAACTCAACTCAAATGCAGAAGAAAGGATAAAGATTAGAAAAGAAATAAATCATATAGAAAATAAAAATCCATAGACAAAATTAGCAAATTGGAGACTTTGTTTTGATTACTACTTCAATGTCTTTGTTTGTTATTTAGTCTGCTCAGACTTTCTACTTTTCCCTGATTCAAACTTGGTAGGTTTCATTTTTCTAGAAACTAACCAATTCCCTCTAGGTTATCAAATTTTTTGACAAAATTCCTTTAAATGTAAATGCTTCCCTTTTAAATGTAAGTTCCAACTTTAAGTCATGCCTTTGCTGCTACATCTGAGCATAGGCTGCTAGAAACAGTGAGATCACACCTTGAAAGCTTTGCTGCTTAGAAATTCTTTCCACCAAATACCTTAAATCATCATTTTTTAGCTCGAACTTTCACAGGTCCCTAGGGAATAGATAGAATATAGCCAATTTTTTTCCTAAGGCATAACAAGGGTGACCTTTGTTCGAGTTTCCTACTTGTTGCTCATTTGCATCTAAGACCTTAGCAGCCTGGACTTCACTGTTCATTTTTCGTCACAACCATCTAAGGAGTCTCTAAGAAGTTGCCAACTTTCTCTCATCTTCCTGTCTTCTAAGCTCTCCAGACTCTTCAACCTCTGCCTGTTACCCAGTTCCAAAATTACTTCCACATTTTTAGGTATCTTTATAGCAATGCCCCTCTTTGGATACCAGTTTTCTGTAGTAGGCTGTTCTTGCCTTGAAATAAATAAATATCAGAGACTAGGTAATTTATAAAAATGTTAAATGGCTCATGGATCTGCAGGCTGCACAGGAAATATAGCAGCAGCATTGGCTTCTAGGGAGACCACAGAGAGCATTTACTTAGGACAGAAGGTGAAGCAGGAACAGGTCCATCAACTGGTGAAAGCAAGAGCAGGAAAGGGAGACAGAGAGAGTTGAGGGGGGATGCCACATACATTTAAACAACTAGAGCTCACATGAACTCAGAGTGAGAGCTCTCTTTTCACCAAGGGAACGGACCAAGACATTCATGAGGGAAATGCTCCCATGATCCAAACACCTCCCACAGGTCTTGCATCCAACATTGAGAATTACATTTCAACATGAGATTTGGACAACAACAAATATCTAAACCGCATCAGTTGCTCTGATGTTGGGTGCATCTATATTTATAATTGTTATGTCTTCTTGATAAATCGAGCTCTTTATTATCAGATAATAACCTTCTTTTGTTTCTTGGCGTAGTTTTTGACTTGATGTCTACTTTGTCTATCATAAGTATAGCCACCTTTGCTCTTTTGTTTATTATTTTTATGGAATGTCTTCTTCTATCCTTTCACTTTCAAACTTTATGTGTCCATAAAGCTAAAATATGTCTTTTGTAGCAGCATATTGTTGGACATACTTTTTTAAATTATTCATTTAGCCAGTTTGTGTCTTTGGATTGAAGAATTTAGTCTGTTCACATTCAAAGTAATTATGGATAGGTTAACACTTACTATTGTCATTTCATTCATTGCTTTTTGGCAACTTTGAAGATTCTTTTTTTTCCTCTCTCTTTCTTAATGATTACATTTGTGGTTTGTTGATTTTCTGTAGTGCAAAGTTTGATTTCTTTTTCTTATGTTTCTGCTATAAGTTTAATTTGCTTTGTGGTTATCATGAGGCTTAAATTAAATATTGTATAGTTAAAATAAACTATTTTATGCTGATAACAACTTAACTTTCATCACATACAAAAGCTCTAGACTTTTACTCTCTTTCCCATAATTTATATTTTTGATGTCACAATTCAATTTTTTATATTGTGTATTTTTAACAACTTAATGTGGCTATAATTATTTTCAACTGTTTTAACTTTTAACCTTCACATTAAATATATAACTCGTTTATAGATCACCATTATAATATTTGAATATTTTGAATTTGACCATATATTTGCCTTTACCAGTGTATTTTACACTTACATGTTAGTAATTAGCATTTTTCTATGTTTGCTTTAAGAACACCCTTAAGCATTTCTTGAAAGGCTTATGTAGTGGAGATAAATTCCATCAGATTTTGCTTCTTTGGGAAAGACTTTTTTCATCATTTCTGAAGGACAGTCTTACTTGACATAGTATTCTTGGCTGGCTTTTTTTTTTCCTTTCAGTACTTTGAATATGTCATCCCATTCCTTCCTGGCTTACAAGATTTCTGCTGAGAAATCTACTGATTGTCTCATTCCCTTATATGGGACTTCATACTTTTCTCTTGCTGCTTTTAAAATTCTCTCTGTCTTTTATTCTTAATAGTTTATAATGTGCCTTAGAGAGCAACTCTTTGGGTTGAATTAGTTTGGGAAATTTTGAGCTTCATGGATCTGGATATTAATATATCTTTCAAGACTTGGGAGCTTTTCAGCTATTATTTCATGAAATAAGCTTTCTATCTTTTCGTTCTCTTTCCTCCTTCTGTAATATTTATATTGCAAATGTTTGTTCACTTAAAGGTGTCCCATAGGTCTCACAGTTGTCTTTGCTTTTCTTCATTCTTTTTTTATTTCTTTTTCCCTCTGATTGGGTAAAAGCAAAAGACCTATCTTCAAGTTTACAGATTCTGTCATCTGCTTGATCAATTCTGCTGTTAAAGATCTTTATTACATTTTTATTTCATTTATTAAAGTATTTAGCTTTATGATTTATGTTTAATTTTCTTATAATATCTATCTCTTTGCTGAATTTCTCATTCAGATCATTAGTTGCTTTCTCATATTGTTGAATTGTATATCTGTGTTATCTCATATCTCACTGAGTTTTCTTAAGATTATTATTTTGAATTACCTTTCAAGCAATTTATAAATGTCCTTTTCTTTGGGGTCAGTTACTGGAGAATTAATATGTTTCTTGTCAAGCCTAAACAACTGTTAGCCAAATAAACCTCTTTTCTTTATAAATTACCCAGCCTCTGGTATTCCTTTATAGTGATGTAAGATTTACTAAGTTACCAAATACACATTAACTGTCTCATAGTTCCAGCTTGCATATACATGGGAGCCAACTGAGTTTATTCTCATTCCACTCCTTAAACAAATAATTACTAGGAAAGAAAGTTAAAGGTATGTAGCATGGGCTAGTGGTGAAGTGGTATAACCTAGAATGTCACATAAAGCTGTGCTGAACTAGTTTCATACAGTATCTGGAATGAGACAGAGGAAGACTAGAGTATCAGAAGTGGTTAAAAGAAGTCATCAATGAAGTATACCCCTAGCACCATTTGGATTCATCATGCCTTCCATTGTATCTGGCTACTATTCTATTCTATGGAGCCTCAACTTTTATGAGTGAGGGGGAATACAAGGCCAGACTATTGCAGAGTCAGTTTAGATATTGGTCAAAAGCAATCTCTGCAAAGAGGTAATGTGGAAAGATAAGTGAGAAAGATATAGAGGCCAGAGCTATTGGAGATATTTTGTCTTTACTGTAAAATATCATATCCTTACTCTGTAACTCAGTCCATACACTCAACTGTGGGGTTTGCCACAGAACATCATTATTCAACAGAGTTTGTAGAAACACTATTAGTTTGGCTTGATTGCATAGCCCATATGCAGGGAAGACTGCATGTTATCTTGGGCCCTGTTTGAAATAGGCAGTCTCCGGAGTCAGCAAGAAATAGGTTAGGTCAGTAGATCTAAGTGAGGTATAAATGGCCCTCCAAATGCAGATAATTCCACCAACTGCTTTGCCTGTGAGTTATAAAAGAAACTGTTTAAAAAGAGAAAAGGGATGTCATATGATGTCTCATACCCTTAAACTAAAATATTCACTTGTCTTTTTTTTTTTTTTTTGAGGCTTACTTCTATTCTCTACTTCAAACATAATTTAATAAGGCATCAAGCATGCTTCCCAATCCTTGCTCACCTGATCCAATTGAAAGGACATTATCAATATTGTGCACCAATATGACAGCATTACATCTGCAGAATGTCAAGATAATTCTGTTTATCAGAGCCTTTACAGAGCTGGTCACTACATTAGTGGATGAAATAAAAGTCAGATAAGCCCAACAAGTTCTGAAGTGATGTATAAATGGTGTGCTAAATAAGCCAGATGCAAATAACAGAACCTGAAGAACAGAGCATATGGGATTTCTATTGCTGACATTAAAAATACCCACAAAATGTAGCTATTTAAGACAAGTCCCATTATTAATTCAATATTTGCATGGGTTAGAGGTCTGAGCACACTGTTGTTCAGCTAGTTTCTGTATTCTGGGTCTTACAGATGAAAAATAAGGTGTATCTTTCTTTCTAGAGCTTCTAGAGAAGAATCTTCTTCCCAGCTTAGGCAGATTGTTGTCAGAATTCAGTTTCTTGCAGTTGTAGGACTGAGGTTCATATTTTCTCAATGGCTTTCAGGAAAGGGTTGTTCTTACCTCTCAGAGCCTTTTTCTAGTCCTTGCACATTCTGTCTACATCTCAGAACCAACAAAAGTGCGTCAAATGTTTTTCACACTTGGAATATCTCTTACTCCCACTTCTACTGTATCTGTCTTTTTTTCTGTTCTTCCACATCTCTGGTCCCAGCTAAAGACAGGTCCTTTGGCTTTTAAGAATTTATATGATTAGGTTGAGCCCAGGAATATCATCCAGGATAATCTCCATATTTTAAGGTTCATAATCTTTATTACATCTGCAAAATATTTTTGCCATATAATGTAATATTGTTATGGGTTCCAAAAATCGAGGCATGGACATCCTCGTTAGGAGGCATTATCCTGCCTACCATGCAGAGCCTTGGATTAAAAACCACTGAACACAAGCAGAAAATATAAAAAATTTAAAATATCTAAGTAAATGTTCTTCATAGGTGGCTTTCACATGCCAATTATGGCATGGGCATAAGAATAAAGACTTATTTTAAAGCACTCAAAGGAAAAAGAAGTCATGTAAATTTCATCAATGAAACCAAAGTATCCCCCACCTCGACTTTTAAAATCATTCTTTTTCCTTTATGTTCCTTTCTCAGTAAAAAACATAGCATTCTGAATTCTCTCATTCCAAATCAAGCACCTTGTGGTCCTCACTGTTACCTTCTTCTTTAACATTCACACAAATAGTAATCCAACGTATCATATTACTTTTTCTTTTGTGACATACCTCTTTCATTAAATCTAACTTAAAATATTGAAATGGTGTTGTTACTATTATCTATTTGCTGTGTA
This sequence comes from Cacajao melanocephalus, assembly GCA_963573385.1. NCBI lineage: Eukaryota > Metazoa > Chordata > Mammalia > Primates > Pitheciidae > Cacajao > Cacajao melanocephalus. Next base: position 195,358 of record CAUYLG010059995.1, read on the forward strand.
ATATATCAATTCAAATTCTAATGTCTTAGTACAATGATTAGATATTTGCCAAATGATACAATTAGGGAAGGGTGTGGTAAAGATGGCTTACCCCTGCTCCAGCTGGTATTGTTGGTGTGAGAAAGTACATTATGCCCTTTCTACTTGCTTAGCACTTCAGCTTGGATTGCTGAAACAGCTAGAACCCAGATATGCATATTTTTCTCTTCATGTGTTCTACCTACATCACTAGAATTGGTGTGGACTTCCACACAGCTTGGTGTTTGGGTACAAAGAAGGAGAATTTCAAAAAAACAAGGTTCAATAGGAAGCACTTACTGATGTATCATTTATATCACACTTTCTATTGTCTCTTTGGCCAATCCTAGTCATGTGGTCAAGCTCAGAATCAAAAGAGGAGAGGAATCTATAAGTTCATCACTAACAGGAGGCATTGTTCATTACAGAGGAGGGCACACAAAAGTAAAAGTGTACCACAATGTATTCTATTGCTCCTAGGGATTTATTTTCCTCCCACATACAAGTTACAATCTCCTTCCCCCTATCAAAATATGCAAAATCTCATCTAATTTTGGCACAAGTCTTTGGATCAAAGAAAAGGATTTTGTCATCTAAATTGGGTCAAGGTGTGGATAAGAATCTTTTGGTATGGTTCCTTTCAAACATAACAATTGTAAACTAGAGATAAATTGTATTCTTCAATATGCCTAAAATACACTGGTAATTTAGGGACAGTAAAGCCACAGTAGACACTACCTCTCAAAAGAAGAGAGAGTGGGAGCTAAATAGCAGCCACTGGTTCTTAGCAATTCTGAAATTTTGGTAGGCATGTATATATCACTGGCTCTCTGCTTAGGGATCAGTTTTGCTCCCTTCACAGGTTTGGCTCAGTCTTTTGGGCCCTTGGATTTACCCTCCCAGTTTCTTTATTTCTTCTTTTTTTTTTTCAAGAAGAAATGGAGCATATTTTAGGCTGAGAGCTTTCTCAATATTCTTCCTTCTCACAGGAGAGGATTTTCTTTTTTAACTGTCTCAGAACTTTTAGTCCAAACTGGTAGTAGTTTCACCAGTACAGTTTTCTAAAAACCTTGTGATTGAGGGTGCTGTGACCAAGATCTTGAGGATTTTTAGAAGCTCCTTTATCTCTCTCTAAGGTACATCTTTAAGCCTTTATGGGACCTCAAAAAGTGCCCTTCACTATCCCCCTATGCTTGATGTTTACTGTGAGGTCATGTGCTACTGGCAGCACCCAGAACTTGATCATTACCTGAGTTAACTTCTAACTTTGAGAGCAGTTTTCTAGGAAACTCTAGGTATAAGAAAAAAAAAATTGCGTTTTTAACACAGCAAGTCATATCTTCTCTGTATTTCCTTTAAATTTTGCTTTAACTCTGAATTATTATTTCTTTAGCTCTTTGCCCTTTTTTATTTTATGATAGGAAGATTAGAAGCATCTAGCAGGCACTTTCAATATTCTTTCTATAAATCTTAGCCAGACCTATTAATACTTTCATGTTTCTGCAGGAGACAGTGTCACTAATTGTTCTGTAATACATAGCTTGAATATTTTTACTCCAGCCCTATTATTGCTAACCAGTAGTAATTTTATCTATAGTCCTCAGCCCTTCACCCATTACCTGGTACAAAAATCAAATGCCTTGTAGTTTACCATTTTGTTTTGATAGAACTCCACTTCTTGGTGTTCCAATTTCTGTTGCTGTATAAAAAATCACTTTGAAAACTAATGGCTTAACAAAATAAACATTAATTTGTTCATGGTTCTTGGCTTGATTGGGAAAGCCTGTCTGTTTTGTGTGGTATCTGTGAAGGGTTGAATGGTATATGAGATCTTCTTATATATTTGGTGTCCTACCTAGGTTGGATAGAGTGACTGAAGTCAGTCTGGGAATCTCTGTTTCTCTCTTCATATGGCTTTTTTATGTCTTACACAAGGCTTGTTCACTAGGCTTCAAAAAGGAGTATTCCAACAAGACAAGCCTTACCATGAATATGCTTATTGAGGTTTCATTTTCACTATGCTTTCTCATATCCCATTGGTCAAAGTTAATTATTTCTAGGCACAAGATCAGTCTCAAAACCAATGAGGGAGAACACACAAAGGCATAGATTTCAGGAAGCTTAGTTGATAGGGGGCCACCAAAATAAATGTCTGCCACAAGATTCTTTAATAATTTTCTCTCCTTCATTCTCTCCTCCATGATCCATTCTCAAAGTTCCTACTACAGTGTTTCATTTTTGTTTTTATAAAATGGAGATCTTATCCAAACTATATCATTTGAATTGTATATGATAGATTGAAGAGTTGTTTATGTACATATTCTCATTAACATAAAATTTTTAAGTTTCAGATAAATTGTCATTTTATGGTAATCAAATACTAGGATTTGAAGTCTGTAATTTTAGTTATATTATAATACTTTGTTTTTTAAAAAAATTAAAAATAACAACTAATGAGCAGGGAGCATTTATTACATGTCAAACACCATGATAGGTGATTTATATGCATTATATACAATGGGGAAAATGAAGCTATGAAATGAAACAACTTAAAAACATCAATCAGTTGGTAATATACAGGAGCTGGGATGCCAATCTAAGCCTCTTTGTTTCTAGGGAACAACACAATAACTATTTAAATAATATCATACACTTTATTGTTCTTTTGCTACTTCCTCATAAATGCTTCTATTCTACACAATGATATGTATATTCAAAATCATCTATAAGCCATAGCTTCATTTCTCGATGTCTTTCACTAGTCAACAGACACACAAGACAATTCCCTGACTCTGTACTATCACTCATGTTCATTTGTCCATGAAATGGATTTTATTTACTTGAAGTTGGGAAATTCTCCTTATTTCTAACATCTCAAATAGCAACAGTTCTTTGTATTTCCTCAACAACCCATATGTTGTCCTCTTCTATATCTAAGGTGACCATATATTCTAGTTTGCTTGTCCTTGTTTACTCCTATTGTTTCAATGTAACTATTAATAGCCCACTTTCCACTCTTAAGACTGCATAGTTTGGAGGTGATAAATTAGGTGGACAGTCTAGCTATTCACAATTCTTCAAACCTTGTTCTGACTCCTGAGAGTACATTACTAATATTTTTATTGGAATATTTAAAAAACGTGTGGTTTCTGTCTGTTTCTTCTACAACGTAAACTTTTTTGAATACATCTTTTACTACTATCTATGCCTTCTAGGCCTATTACAGTGCCAGTGCTAAAAATGTTTCTTCAGTAAATGAAAGGCAAGAATGTTCAGAATAACAAAATCATTTCCATATTCCAACAAAACTAGTAACAACAATTTCCATATAACTGATCATTATACTTGAAAACAAGCAACTCACACACACACACAAATCACTGAATATCAAAAAGTATTGTGAATTGATCTTTCAGTAAATTGGACATTTATCAATTTGCTTTTAAGCAAATAGGTATTCTATTAATTGATTCTTCATAAATTACTAATGCTTTCCTTGTTTAATGGCCTTAGAGGAGTCAACCTATAATAATTGAAGCCCATGATTCTGTGTAGTTTGCTTTGTAGGAAAAACAAATTAAGCTGTGCATAATTGAGTTGTTTACAGTTATTTTTGTCAAGAGAACAAATAATAACCACTTTTTATTTTCTTCACCCTTTTAGATTCCCAAAGTCTTGTCTGCATAATCAATGCTATTTTTAACAAAAAAAAAAAAAGGAAAAATAAAAACTTTATCTTAATACCAAAAGCATTTTGAAAGTGATCCAGAATTTAGGAAAAGCCTGAAAGGTGTGCAAGCATGATATTTTGCTCCTGGTTCATGCTGCCTATTCAAAGCATTTCTTTTCATGTGTTAATTCAATAGAAAAGAGACTGGGCATCAAGTCTGTCTCTCTAGTACCTACTACACACTGAGAATGTGATAAATGTATTTATTCATTTTAACCAAATTCTACCACAACAAAACAATTTAGAGGCCCCATGGAGTCTATCATAATGGGATTTTACCTGTACTTTGATTGAATTAAAACATCCTATATAGAAATCAGCCATTTAAACATCCTCTACAAAGACCTGAATCATAATGTTTTTCTCTGAAGGAGCACATTATTTACTGAAGTTATAGACAGAGACTAATTAATCCACATTTTGGATGGTCCCACTGCTGGTTTCTGACAATGTGCTCTGCATCCCACCATTCGCATAATTCCCTCCATAGAAAGCCCATATGAAATTTTCTAAGCAGGAATCCACATGAATTTCCTGGAAACAGCTCAGACTTTTCATTATGCCTCTGATGTTTATAGGAGGATTATTTTTTTTCATATTACTAACTACCATGTACTTAGAATTAGAAATTTGTTTACACAATTTTATTTCATTCATTTACCCTTCTTCCCAAAATGTGTTTTAATAAAGATAGCAAATACTACATGATTATTTTATAAAGTCATAGTATCAACTAAAAAGAGAATATAAAGATAATCAATAATCACCAGAAAGCCATCTCATTATGATTGTTATAGAGGTTTTGCCTAAGGTAAAGCCAGGAGCTTCATTTATTTCAAAGAGATAAAAACAAGGAAATATGCACATTTTGCATTAAATATTATTATGCAATTGAGCTCTATGAGAGATGGAAGGGAAATTTATATTCACATGTACATTCTCTCTAACCTTTGAGACGTCCTAGTGACCACAGGGACACTGTTGTGCTAGCTATTCTGCAAGTCTAACGGCAGCTCAGTCTAAAGAGCCAATGATTGCACATATCTTTGTAATAACATCAGATTTTCATGTGACAAGACATTGCTATTATATGTTATTTTTTTAATTGCAAAGCTGATGAGTTTAAGTCAACATATTTCTTTCCCACTCCTTCTGCTTGTCAGCTGTAGCTGGATTGATAAAATGCAAATGAACAAATCATTAACGAGTACTGGTTATGAATCTCTCAGGCAGTTCAGGACCCTATCAAATCCTGCACCTATTACTTTGTGTGATTGATGTACTATTGTAAGTGATTGTTCCTGATCTTATTAAATCTTATTGATTTTTTCCCAGTTTCTATTTTATGCAGGGCCAGGCTTGGACTATTATGAATGTTGCTGAACACTGTTAATCAAGCTTACACAGCTATTTTGATGGCAAACAATTAGAACTCTGCAACTCTACCTTGCAATTAGCTTCAGGGATATGGACCCACGCACCGTAATAATGAAAGAGACCTCCTTCAAGCACGGTAATGAGATTTACAATTATGACCCCCAAATAACCTCTGAAAAATCACCAATCTACAAATTTAGATGTGTTTATCAATAATTTTCTCCCTTTTCTATAAAAATAAATTTGAGAATTTTTCTCAACAATAACATTTCCTAGCAAAATCATTCTTCCTATCCTTGTAATATATCACTAAGTGTAAACATTTCTGATTGTATGGAATTGCTGTTATAAATACTTGACTGACAAATGCCTAAACAGATGTTTTTACACTATTAAAGAATTTCTCAAATAAGTGTATAATATTTTGTATTTTCCAAATACAACTATGAAATCTTTTAAATAAAATATGGAATGCAAGTATTGTTTCTTATTTCATTAGTTGGTTTATCGACTCAGCAACTTTTATTAAGCATCTACTATGAGTATAGTACTACGGCAGAATCTGTGAATCATATAAAAATAGTTGAACATTACTTCCTGCTCTTAACTACTCCTCTATAATATTACAAATGTATAAATTAATATTGTTTGAATATCAGTGTCAATGTAATTTCATTTAAACAGCTGAAAGAATCTTATGGATAAAGTATATTTCTAATCTTCTCTGCATTCCTCAAGTACAAATTTATTTTTATTCCTTACTCACAACAAAATACATCATTTCCTTATTTATTTATAATGCAATATCTAGAGAGATTTTTCTTATTCAGCCACATCTTTTCCTCTTGACAGTTAGGAAAAGATGCATGTCTTTACTTGTTTTCTCAGCAATTTTTTTATTCTCACTCCCACCTTCTCATTTGCCTTACTGTGCTAATTTTATCTCTCCTGTTTATAATTACCTTCTTTCTACTGATTCTTTTTAATTGTTTTTTTTGTGTGTGTGGGACAAGAACAGGTTACCTACTCCCTACAACAAACTAACCAATTAACTAACCACTCCAATCTGTATTTGTTGGTAATTTTATATAACTAATTTTTTTCCAATTGTTTTTGCCAAAGTTCTGCTATCAAAGTTTGATAACTGTGGCCTCCACAGCAAAGCAAATGACATTTTGAAAAACAGATCTGTTGATAAAAGCTAGAAATAAAATATTTAACTTCCAGAATGTTTAATCGGAAGAAAAGTGTTAAGACAGACCTCTCCAATCTTGGAGCCTCATTCTATGTAAGACATGGGGTGAGGCTGATATAGGGTCAGAATGCTGATAAAAGTCAGGGATATTAGTTGTCCACAATTACTAGCACCTGGCCTATTACAGTCTGGCCTGCATGACTCCCAATTAAACAAACAGCCAGTCTGATTTTAACTTCCTTATTTTTCTTAGTGGTAGCTTGCAGTGAGAACTGAAAAGGGCAAGACAGGAGTTTTAGAGACAGAAAGTAGAGGATCTGGGATCTTGTCTACAATCACTTATAAGCTATGTAACACTAGGTAAATTACCTTTCTGAGCCTGAGTATACTCGTGATATTTTGAACTCATCGAAAGCTATCTATTGTCAAGAATTAGAAATAATCGACCTTGTACTACATATGACCATAAAATTGCCACCTTACTTAAACCATCTTCCCAAATAATATGGCTTTACTTGCTTTGAGAGAAATAGACCTCATAACCTCTACCCACTTACACATTGTCAATGCTAATTACATCGGGGAGACATTTGACCCAGGCTTGAGCCAGACAGAAATTCTTACTTTCTTCTCTCTCTTATTTGAACACAAGAAGAGTTTACCAGTATTTTGTAGTAAAACTTGTAACCTATAAAGTCAAAGTTAGGGTTTTCATCCATGCAAATTAAAGTTAAATGCAAGGGGAAATTGTGGGGAAACGTTTGGAAAGCCTGCCAGTACACAACAGAGACTGGTGTAGATGTGCTATAAAAACAGGTTAAGACACCTTAGAGAGAGAGAAACAGAGACAGAGACAGAGATTTAGTGTGCAAGCACACCCAAGTGAGCAGTGCCCTGGTTCTAGATGTTCTCCAGTTACCATGAAAACCAACTATATTTTAATGTCATGAAATGTTACAGTATTCATCTTTCTTACATGTGTTGTTTGTTGTTGTTTGAGTTAATTGGAGTATTAATCTAATAAGTGACAGCTTTAGTTATTTATTCATTTGATGAGGATTTATGATGACATATTCTAGGCTCTGAAAAGCAGCAGTAAAGAAATCAGACAAAAACCCTGCCTGTAGAAATTGTAACAGCACTTCCTCTGTTACAATATCCCTTTCTAAAAACTTTGGAGTAATTTCTGTCAGTTTTAACTTTCTTATCCAGCTGATGAAAAATGCTTGGGGATTCTTTCTTGTAGATATTGCCTGTTCTTTCCACTGACTCACCTTGGCCAGATTCTTATGGGAGGATATGCACCCAGTGAAACAGATCTCCATATCTTTTTTTATGATGCCACTCCACAAGAAGTTTGTCTTGCAAACTTCTAGACAAATCTTCATGAAGCCAGACGTGGACCACGTTATTTTCCTGTTAAAATAATTGCCAAATTCTCACTTATTCATATCCAAATTCAGTTTTAGTAAAAACTCACTAGCATTAGCCCATTTTTTTCCATGTAGATCAACTACCAGCTTCTAAATTATTGGCTTTACATTATTCATGTTACATAGAGTTCCACATTTGTGTCTCTGGGTTGTACTTATACTCCATTTCTTTCCTAGAATTCACATCTCTGTTTGAATTTTAATTTCCTTCTAGACTCTGTTTTCTGAGTTAGAATCATAGCCTGCTCATTTATCAGCCGTATAACATTGGGAAAGTTTATAACCAACCTGTACCTCCATTTTCTTATCTACCTATAAGAGTGCTTACCTCATAAAATTATTATTTTTTTCATATTATGGTAGATAGCCTCTACGATGATCCCAGTAATTCTTGGCTTTCTCATATTCACACCCTTGTGTAATGTTATCCTCTTTATAATGGTCTGAATTTTTAGACTTCCTTCTAGTGAATAGAGTATGGCAGAACTGACCATAAGATTAAGATACAAATGACTGTGGCTTCCATATTTGCTGTTCTTTTCCGTTCTCCCTTGGATTATTCACCTAGAGAAAGTCAGCTTCCATGTCATGAGTGCTGTGGAAGGCTTACATGAGTAAACTTGTAAGAAGATCTCCTAAGGGCTGCCTGGCAACAACAAAATAAGCTTCAGCACTGCTTGAGACTTGAAAGGACAGCTGCATGGACCAACTCACAATTTGACTGCAGCCTTATGGGACAAATGGAGCCAATGGAACCCAGCTGAGCTGTACCTAGATTCCTGACGTACTGAATCTGTAAAATAATAAATGTTCGTTGTTTTAAGCTGATGACTTTGGGTAAAATTTGTTATATGCAATAGATGACTAGTAGAAGGATTAAATGAGATAATTCATGTAAAGAGCTTGGTATGTACCTAAAAAATAATAACTGTTAATTGAGCTGCTAATAGTATGGGCCACACTTACCTTCCCCTCTTTTGAATTTTCATAAAGTAAATATATTAATCTATAATAATCCTACAGCTATAATTTGATACTTTATGTTATTAAAGAAACTATATAGTATATACACATATTTATGTATACATATATGCTTATATGTGTATATATGTTTGCATATCTATATATTTATATGTGCATCATATATGTATGTGTGTATGTGGGGTGCATGTGTATGTGTGTGTGTGTGTGTGTGTGTGTGTGTAGGTCTTTGAATTCAAGACTCTTTGGCTTTATCTTAAGCACTGAGTTAAGCCTATACAAAATGTGAATTTATTGTATGATGAATAAATTGATGCTAGATAGAATGACACACTTTGATCCATTAGGCCTGCTTTAAGAAAACTCTGCAAGCTGCAGAGCTGGTATTTCTGGAATCCATTTAGGGGTGACTGCGAATTGGGTCAAAGGGAATTAAACAGATGGAATTATCTGGTTTCATTTGAGTCAGCTGAGAAAATAGAAAGGACATAGTCAGCAGTATATAGTCTTTCATTTTGGACAAAAATATATAATTAGAACCAATTTATATTATCAAAAATTGTTTCAAATAATGGTAAATGGGGAGCCAGATACACTAATCTTGAAAGCTTATATCCGGTAGGAAGGATTTTGAATTGCTTTGTGTATGTGTTAATTGTTGTCAAAAGGCTAGGCTATTGTTTATGTTCCTTTTTTCATCATATCCATTAGTTTAAATATTACATGGTTGCACAAATTAAAGTGCTACAGACAGTCAGTTAGAAACCTGGAGGCAAGTTTCTGACCTAAAAAGCACATAGATTTGGTAGGCTGACAGATCTGGGCTCCAATCCAGGTTTGGTCACTCACTAAATTTGTGCCTTTGAGTAAATGATGTAAATTTTCTTAACCTTGGTTTCTCATTGTCTAAAATGGAGATAATAATATTTGCCTTGTAGAATTATTTTGGTGATTAAATCAGGTTATATGTGTCTGCTTCATAGACATCACTATACTCCTACTATATTTTATGCATGTTCATATAAATGATTCACACTAAAAAACAGAAGTCAATTAAGTAGCAAATAACATGAAAATATCTCAGTTCAAAAATAATGTCTGATATCCAACTAAATATCTTTGACTGGTTCAAAGTAGTAGTCCTTGAGTTCAAAATATTTCAAATAGTTTGAAAAATTGTGAGAAGTTTAGAACATTGGGAATGTAGGTTAACTGGGGAAGAGAAGGTAATGTCTCTACATATTCAACATCACCTCCATGGCCAGAAAGTTCTTTAGTTTCTGACTAACTAAACAACCACCCTCATCTTTCCACATGGCTCCATGAACATTCTTCCCACATCTACCTTCTTGATCAAAGGTTAGAGGATGCCTGAGAAGAAGTGATAAGGGGTGAGTCTGGAAAAGGAGGGAGAGCCAGATTGGAAAGGCTTGAAGGCTTTTTTTGCCTTTCTGATATAATTCAGGTTTTATTCTTTAGTCAATGAGAAATCAATACAAGTTTTAAATAATCAAGTTTATGGAAGATGGGGAGGTCAACTAGTGACAGAGCAGATAACAGAGTAGAGACTAATGTAGAGGAAGATGCTTTGGAGCTCACTGAATCATGGACTAGACTAAGGCAATAGGAAAGGAAAGAGGAAAAGAAGCAGACACAAAACCCAAGTGATTCCTAAGGTCAGAAAAGGGATGGAATCTACAGACTTTGTCAACTGAATGAGGAAGCAGAATATAAGATCACATCAAGTCTTCTAGGATAATGAATTCCTGGGTTAATAGAGCCTACAAAATAATAATACAAGAAGTGAAAGAAAGTGATTTACAGCCAGGCGCGGTGGTACACACCTGTAATCCCAGCACTTTGGAAGGCTGAGGTAGGCAGATCACGAGGTCAAGAGATTGAGACCATCCAGGCCAACATGGTGAAACCCCGTCTGTACTAGAAAATACAAAAAATTAGCTGGGCATGGTGGCGCATGCCTGTAGTTCCAGCTACTTGGGAGACTGAGGCAGGAGAATTGCTTGAACCCGGGAGGTGGAGGTTGCAGTGAGCCGAGGTTGCAGTGAGCCGAGATTGTACCACTGCACTCCAGCCTGGTGCCTGGTGACAGAGTGAGACTCTGTCTCAAAAAAATATTTTTTTAATAAAAAATTTAAAAAAGAATGATTTATTTGAAGGCTAAAGGAAATAAGTGGATAATGGGTTACATTTTAAAACAAGTGTCTGTAGTTTGGCGGTAGAGACACTAAAAATTCTTTTTTACTAGTCAGGATAAAAGTACCAGGAAATCTATGTTTTCATTAAAAAAACAAAACAAAACAAAACCAAAAACAACTCTTTAAATGTTATCATAACTTAATATGTACAACATATTAGGGCACTGCTCAACATGAAATTCTAAATTTAAGCAAACATTTAAATGAAATTTTTAATCAGATTAGTGTTATTGTTGCTACAAACTTCAAGAATTATTTGGTCAGTTCACTAATATTGTGAACTCATTCTTAGAACTCCTGGATATATTTCGAAATCATGTTTCTTCTGAAACATGCACACCAAATAACTCTGCTGAGTTTTGGTGAATCTTCAATGATCATCATGAGTTTGTTGTGACTGTCTTCTGTTAAGCAGATGGCTTTTTAGTTATCTGGAATATAAGAACTTCAAGCTCAAAATAACCTTGGGACTTGCAGCTATTTCTGAATAATGTCTTAGATATTGCTGCAGTAAATGAGGCGAATAGCTATGTTTAGTTGATTCTCACCAAGTTTGCTCTTTGTGATATCTAAACAAAATGGATATTACTGTCTTTTCTTCTCTACACTCAAGTTGGGGAAAAGGTTATTAGAGTTTTATGTATTGTTCTTAATTTCAAAATGTTCTTGTAATGATTTCTTATACCTACTATTACTTGATGGAGCAACTGCTACTCTGAAAATGAGTGAAAACTTTGTCCATGAAACTCATAAAACAGGGTCCATTTCAACTTTTTAGAAGCTTTTTGACTCCACTTTTTAGGGTTTTTCATTTCATGTTTGGGACAAATATAGAATGGGGCAAGCTTAAATCCTGAAATAAGAAATAAAACTTCTGGCCGGGCGTGGTGGCTCATGCCTGCAATCCCAGCATTTTGGGAGGTTGAGGCAGGCAGATCATGAGATCAAGAGATCGAGACCATTTTGGCTAACATGGTGAAACCCCATCTCCACTAAAACTACAAAAATTAGCTGGGCATGGTGGCACATGCCTATAGTACCTCCCTCTGCCTCCCGAGTAGGGAGGCTAAGGCAGGAGAATCCCTTGAACCCAGGAGGAGGAGTTTGCAGTGAGCTGAGATGGCACCACCGCACTCCAGCCTGGGAAATAGAGCGAGACTCCATGTCAAAAAAAAAAAAAAAAAAAAAAGAAAGAAGAAAGAAAGGAGCGAAAAGAGAGAAAGAGAGAAAGAGAGACAGAGAGACAGAGGGAAGGAGGAAGGAAGGAAGGAAGGAAGGAAGGAAGGAAGGAAGGAAGGAAGGAAAGGAACAGAAGGAGGGAGGAAAGAAGGAAGGAAGGAAGGGAAGGAGGAAGGTAGGGAGGGAGGGAGGAAGGAAGAAAGAAAACTTCTATGGTAACCTTGATAGTCTACTTCCAAGAATGTCCAAAATTACCTTTAACTATTACTTTGTACATGACCACTACCAGGAAATGAGGGAACTGCGTAAACTATAACGGGAAACTTTAGCTTCAAACACAATGTTGCCTCTGAGCCAGCCTCCCATTAACTTGTAGCTGTTGGTTAAAATGAGCCCTAATCTAGCTTTGAATTTCCTTTCCTCCAGTTGCTCAACAACATAGCTATCTACTTTGTACAGAACTCCCTGTTTGCAGCTGCAAGTGGGAATTATAGATAGATAGATAGATACACACATGCATATATGCAAATATAAACATTTAGTATATTTAAATGCATGCACATATATAAAATACATATTTAAGTGTATATAAATATATGCTCATATTTAAATATATATCTATTTTAAAATCATGATAAAAGAGAATCCAAAAAGGCCATGGAGATGAGGCACCTACTATCAAGTTTATTATCAAGTTGGAGAGAAAAATATATATATGTAAGATAGCTGAATAGTTATAGTAATAAATGAATATTGATAAAATTTGGCAAGCATATACCTATGAAGAACAGAGTAATCAGTTGATTATTTAATATAAATTATAAAAATGAAGAAAATTAAAGGAAATACCTCAAAGGTACTTTTTAAAGGTAATGTGTTGTGATGGTTAATACTGAGTATCAACTTGATTGGATTGAAGGATACAAAGTATTGATCCTGTGTGTGTCTGTGAGGGTGTTGCCAAAAGAGATTAATGTTTGGGTCAGTGGGCTGGGAAAGGCAGATCCACCCTTAGTCGTGTGGGCACAAATTAATCAGTTGCCAGTGAACATAAAGCAGGCAGAAAAATGTGAAAAGGAGAGAATGGCCTAGCCTCCCAGCCTACACCTTTCTCCCATGCTGTATGCTTCCTGCCCTCGGACATCAGCCTCCAAGTTCCTCAGTGTGGGGACTCATACTGGATCTCCTTGCTCCCCAGATTGCAGACAGCCTATTGTGGGACCTTGTGATTGTGCAAGTTATTACTTAATAAACTACTCTCTCTCTCTCACTCTCTCTCTCTATAAATATATATAGATAGATAGATAGATAGATACAGACATACATATATATATATATATATAGAGAGAGAGAGAGAGAGGGGTACAGAAATAATAAAAAATATATATTTAATATATATAAATATATATAAAATACATATATATGATGTATATACATATATAAAATACATATATATAATATATAGTTAATATTATATATATGTATTAATAATATATAATATTATATAATAGAATATATATATATATATATATATATTCTATTAGTTCTGTCCCTCTAGAGAACCCTGACTAATACAGATTTTAGTACCAGGAGTGGCTCTAGAGGAACAGAATATTAAGGATAGAGTTATTTCATTGGTTTTGGGGTTCTGGAATTGATTGATTATTATGATTAGACCCAAAAATGCTAAGGACTCTACCTCTAATAGTATGGAGGACACTAATAGTCCTTGGAGTGAACTGTTTAGAGAGTTACGCAAAATAAATGCATTTGACACTCCTGATTCACTACTCATGAGAGGCAGGGAGATTAAACTCCATACATAATGCCTTTGACCACATGTGAAGAAACAAGAAACATAATGAAGCTGGTTGGTTGCTCCTAAGTTCAGTGGACAAAGTGATGAAAGAAAATGATGAACTCAGGGATTCTGTCTCTCAGCTTTAGAAGCAGATACTGAGCCTCAAGTCTGCTAAGATTGCCCTGAGAGCCAGTCTTATCTCCTGTAGAGAAAGTGCTAAAACTGTGGAAAAAACACAAGCTCTTATCATACAAGTGGCTGACCTGCAATGAAAGATGCATGCAGAGCCTCACTAGGTGTCTACTGTTAAAGTGAGGGCATTGATTGGAAAAGAATGGGCCACTGAAACTTGGAATGGGGATGTGTGGGAGGACCCTGATGAAGCTGGGAACACTGAGTTTGTAAACTTTGATGAATGTTTTTTGCCAGAAGGAAAAGCTTTTTTTTACATTTATCTGATTAAGACTTCATCATTTTTGTAACCAATATAGAAAATATCAGACAATATAAATGATAATATGTAAACATCACTTATAATCCTAGTAAGCAGAGATAAATGTGTCTCTGTTTTTCCATGTTTTGCATCTATAATTATAGAATTGTATGTAATTATTGTCTTAGTCTCTGAGTGGACTAAGAGACCATCCAGATGCGTTATGCCACCCAGACACCCTCTTTAACCCTGAAACATTCATTCCCCAGCTACTAGGAGTGTTAAATCTACTGGCCTTCAGCTGAGTGGTTGGTTCTTTGGGAATCATCCTCAGTTGAAGAGATTCCCTTGGCTGAATACCTTGTTCCAACTGTGCTATACTTCAACAATTCCCTCTGCCCAATCCTTCTTTTATTCCCCTAAAGGTGTTAATTCCAAGGGCAATTCTCAAAAGACTTCCTGTAAGAGAATCTCTGTCTCAGTCTCTTTCCCAGGAAACCTCATCTAATATACTCTTCAAGTGATTGCTTTAATCTGTTTCCCTCCACTTGAAAATATTTATTATTAGCAGAGTAGAATTTCAAACTATGTGTAAAATGTTTCCAGTGACTCCATGGTCTTTTATTCCATGAGCACACTGTTCTCTATTATTGAAAAGTTAGGAAAGGAATCTAGAGTCAGAGATATGAGAGAACTGTGGGAAACAAAGACTCTGACATTGAGGCTGGAGGATGAAACAGGCAATTGTAGGAAAGGAATGCATATTTAACTTGACAAAAGCAGAGATCCTAAAGAGCAAGAATGGTTAGCTGGGAAATGCAATTGACAGTGGAACACTGAAAGTGTAAGATAGCCAGATTTAGAATAATGAAAAGTAAGCAAATGACTTGTTGGAAAAAAAAAAAAAAAAGGACTGGAGGAAAATTATTTTAGAGGATACAGGGAATTAAGTACCTGTGGAGAAACCCTGGAGGCTAGGAAGTGAGGAGGTCTCTAGTACAATTATGCAGATGAGACAACTTGGATGCCGGAAATAAAGTGTTGGCTGTTAAGATGGAAAGGGAGGCTTCAAAAACATAGCAGACCAAAAAAAAAAAAAAAAAAAGCATCATGGCTTAGTGATGGATTTCATCTAGTGAGGAATATAGAAAGAGAACATGAAAATGATTGTGAAGCATTTACCCTGGGGAACTAGGAGAATTGTTAGTGGTGAAATTGGGAAAGAGTGACTGTTGGTAACAGAAGATGATTAACTTACCATGTGACGGGTTAAATTCCTGGTTTCAGAATTTCCAAGAGGAGATAATATGTGGCCGATTCATGTTACATAATGCAGAAAGAAAGAGGTGAAATAAACTTTTTTTTCTATGTAAGAGGTGCAAAAAAGAAAGGTTTAATTGTAGCAAAACATAAAGCAGTGTTACAGCAACTAATACATGTAAGTATGCAAGGCACTGGTGTTTTCTCAAATAGTTTTATCAGTAAGAAGTCTTATCTATCTAAATAATATATATAGGAGTATATATATATATATATATACACACACACACATACATGTATGCACCTGTATATTCTCTAAGAATATGATAATTGTACACTTTTCCCATCATTTTGAATACTAAGTGCAGAATATCAAAATTCTTGGGACAACAACAGATCTCATATTTACAGAAAAATAAGTATGCTACTTAATTAATAACAAAAGTGCCTTTTTTTTTAGATGAATCTCACTCTATTGCCCAAGCTGGAGTGCAGTGGTGCGATCTCAGCTCACTGCAACCTCCACCTCCTGGGTTCAAGTGATTCTGCTGCCTCAACCTCTTGAGTAGCTAGGATTACAGGCACGGACCACCATGCCCCACTAATTTTTGTATTTTTAGTAGAGACGAGGTTTCACCACGTTGGTCAGGCTGGTCTCAAACTCCTGAACTCGTGATTTGCCCGCCTCGGCCTCCCAATGTGGTAGGATTACAGGCATAAACCACAGCGCCCAGCTAGTGCATCCTGATTTTTATAGCTAGATCAGGTTTGCTACATTTTGATATATTCTTAAAATATATTTGATGTTGAAACAATGTTCCAATAGCCACAAACAAGTCCTCATAGGTCTGCTGGTTTTCTGGATCTGCAGCGAGTCTGAGGAACCTTAAGCTGCACATAGAAAGAGACACTTTCATGAACTAGCTCACATTTTGTCATCTTGCTTCTTGCAGCCCTGTTCTTGCACCATAAAATAACACCCTATTATAAAATTTCCTTTGTTTTCTGTGGTATCTGAGACAATTACCTTGCTGTCATTTCCATTGTTTTCCCTCTCTATTGCATGTGTCTCTTAGCTCTATATTTTTTCCACATCCTTAAAAATTGCCTCGTGTAAATAGATTCCTAGTCACGTACTCCAACAGTGGCAACATAAGAATTTGCAATTCTAGTTACCTTTGTTTGGGTGACCATATAGGGATCAGTATTCAAAATTGGGAATTAGGAAAGTATAAACATTGGCATCAGATACATACTAACATACTTAATTGATTACTGGAATTTAAAATGTCAACATTTTTAGGCATGACGTTACTATGTTACAATAGAAAGAACAATTTTTGGCAACACAAACATGCCCTAGAAGCATTTGTTTCTGGCACTTGTTTAGGTCTCTCTCTCTCTCTCTCTCTTGCTTTCCAAGTTTCTCACCTATTTTGCCAAGACTTAAAACCCACAAAACTTCTGCAGGGATTTCCTAGTATAGTCTTTCTTTTATTACATATTCCAACAACATTTGATAATGTACATCTGTGAATAAGTGTAACAAATTTGTAGCTTACATAAAATAATTAAACAGGAAAACATCAATGTTCCACATTTACAAGAAGGAAAATAATACTGAATAATTATGAATACAGAATAATTATGAATACTGAATAATTATGAATGCAGAATAATAAAGAATAATTATGAATACAGAATAATAAGCAACAATAATAATTATGAATACAGAATAATTATGAATACAGAATAATTATGAATACAGAATAATAAAGAATAATTATGAATACAAAATAATAAGCAATAATAATAATTATGAATACTGAATAATTATGAGTATAAAATAATAATAAATATGAATACATAATAATTATGAATAATAATTATTATTATGAATACAGAAAAATATCCCCACTGGATAATATTGGTAAATAACTTTTAATTCATTCTATCTATATCAATACCTATGTTAATTCTTAATTATGATATATTTATTTTATATTGAGAATTTAATTTAGCTCAAATAATCCTTTACTTTTTTTAGTATCTTGAATTCAAAGAATCTCTTTTGGTATAAATAATGGCTGCTTCCTGACACAGATAATGCTGACTTTTGTATTGATCAACCTGATAGTTAAACAAATCAGATATGCAAACTAGAATGTGTAAAGAAAGGCTGTTTTTACTATAATCAATGTCCACTACAAAAAGAAAATTAGCTGTTTTTAAGCCTTTACTAGCACTATGCCTAGCATCTTTCATATAGTTACTAGCTGCATTATTACATATAATTCTCACTGTAGCTCCATAAAGAACATAATTTAATGACCAATGGTATGAATACAAGGGTATAAATAATGTAATTGAGTTATGGGAAGATTTTTTTTTTTTTTGAGATGCCGTTTCATGCTTGTTGTCCAAGCTGCACTGCAATGGCACAATCTTCACCTCCCGGGTTCAGGCGATGCTCCTGCTTGAGCCTCCTGAGTAGCTGAGATTACAGGCATGTGCCACCACGCCTGGCTAATTTTTTGTATTTTTAGTAGAAACGGAGTTTCACCATGTTAGCCAAACTGGTCTCGAACTCCTGACCTCAGGTGATCTGCCCACCTCAGCCTCCCAAGGTGCTTGGATTACAGGCATGAGCCATTGCACCCAGCCAGTTGTAGGAAGATTAAACTCATCCATGGCCATAGTGAGGAACTGAGATTGAAACCCATGTTTGGCTACCCCACATCTACTGCAGCAGCCTCTGTCAGATTGACCCACTGTGCAATTGCTCCTCCTTCTTTCAATATTGCTCCTTTCATTTGTATCATGAATTCCCTCCAGTCTTCCCATAGGCACCCAAAATCAGATGGGCAATGCCTGTCATTTGATGTAATATATACATATTTCAATATAAAATAGGGGCTCTTCAGTAATATACATAATTCTTCTTTATATTCTCCTTTTCATCCCTGTTTTTTCTTCTCTGATACACAACGTGGCACTTTTCTTCATTATGGGAAGAAAACATTTGTGCTGTGTGCAAGAAGGAGAGTTTGTGATTTTTTTCATCACGAAAAAGAAATACCACATAATGAGAAAATGCAGTGCTGAGAGGTTAGAATAAATGGCTTATTATATCACTCAAATACAGCTTATGTTTATAGGTAGGACTTCTTTCAAATATGAAGGCCGTAAAAAATATATGATGAGGGTATAGAAATAACGGTAGAAAGAAAGATTAGAAAAGATTTGCTTTAACATGCCTCCCTCTGTTTGAAATTGCATTTATTAATTTTAGATAATTATCATTAGAACCCCTTTGGTGATAGCAAGAGCAAACTGTCCATTGAAATCTTTGGGCTTCATGACAGGAAACTTCAATTCATCAACTAAGCAATTCTGCATTTCACATAATGTATGTTGACTCTGTAATAATGGTGTATCATTACCAGGTACGCACATTAAAGACAAATACATCAAAGTATAACACTCCATGCCATGTTAGAAATGTCATTAATGCTTAAGGCTTATTTTTTTTTCCCAAAATATATTTTTCACTTTTGTTTTCAAAGGAAAGTGTGTGTATTTTCTTTATTTTCCACCTTGTGTAACTAGCAATTTCTAATAGAACAAGGGAGTAATATTTTAACACTTTTGATTCCATAAAAATTAAATCCAGGTGGTCTTCGTTCATCAGAAATCAAGAGTCTATAGTTGGAATACACACATACAAACATATGTGTGTCCTTGTGTGTGTGTGTCTATATATATAGTCACATATATACAAATATATATATTACACATATAACATATATACAAATATACATATATACAAATATATAAATATGTTACATATATAACATATATATATAAATATATATATGTGTGTGTATATATATGTAACAAAAACTTAAGCATCAAGTGAAATAAAATTACCCAACCATGAGAGATTTGGTGTATAATATTAGACATTTTCTAACTTAGAATAATTCTCAACACAGCTTGCAGGGAATAGTGAACTGAGCGGAGTTACTGAGATGCTTCAAAAAAGTCTTGTAATCCTGTCTTTCGGGAGGGGACATGACATTTTGGTAAATTAGAAAGTAGAGGGTGCTGGTGCCTTTCAGAAGATGTAAAACGCTTCACTTGGTACTAATGTACATAAAGCAATTAGTTACTTGTCATGATGGGTGTTCCCTAAGGCAGTGCACTTTCTCCATTAGTACTTATATCTACATGCCATTATACATTGGGCAGCACTAAATAGATGAGATACGTTCAGAGAATTACTCAAGTCATGTGCCATCAAGAAGAGAGATATTAGCAACATTATTAGCATACAAGTGGAGCTGGATTACTTAGATGATTTCAGTGTGATATTTATTTTAAACTGCTTTGCCGAAAATGCAACATAAACTGATTATCCCTTAGAGAAGTTCTTTTTTTTTTTTAATCAGTAAATATTTTTTGCTAGTGATCTTGATCGTGACAGTTTTCTTAGGGGTCATCTCCTCCCCCTATCCTTCTCAAAATTACCCTACCTGATTCAACTGGAAAATTAAAAGTATCTTCTTTCCATACATTATTAAAAATAAATTTAAAAAGCTTGATTAAGATATCTCAAATATAAAAGCCAATCACATCCTGTCACATCTTTGGCTTAAGGTATAGATCCAAAATGAAAAGAAGATTATGTTATTTTATGTTATTTGCCTCTATATATCTTCTTAATCATTTCCTCCTTCTTTCTCCACCCACAGCTCTTGAATATTCATGTTTTAAAATATAATCTAGTTTCAACTTGGCCCTTTTCAAATACATATTCTATTTAAAAAGCTATTAGGTTTTAATTCACCAGCTTTTCTATGGAAATGATTAGAGCATAATCATTCTCATTCACTAGACTTTTTATAAAATATGGATGTTTCATATATTAAACATATTGAAAATTATCAGAGACTCTGTCCTCTGGTTTAGGGTTCATATTTTGTTCAGTATTTGCCACACAGCATACCATATACCCCTATATAGTTCTCTTCCTCGCATTTATTTGCGATGCATTTTCAGGCCAGGTAGAATAACTTGTATAAATAACACTGAAACACTGAAATGCGAAAGCCTTGAATCAGAGTTACTTTTGATATTTGTTTCAAGAATTCAAAAAAATTGTTATTTATCATTCATCTAAAAATTATGGGAAACTGACACAAGAACAGAAAACCAAACACAACATGTTCTCACTCATAGGTGGGTGTTGAATAATGAGAACACATGGACACAAGGAGGGGAACATCATACACTGGGGTCTGTTGAGGCGTTAGGGCATAGGAGAGGGATAGCAGGGGTTGGGGAGGTTGGGGAGGGATAACATTGGGAGAAATGCCTGATGTAGGTGACAGGGGGATGGAGGCAGCAAACCACCATGGCAAGTGTGTACCTATGCAACAATGCTGCAAGTTCTGCACATGTACCCCAGAACTTGAAGTATAATTAAAAAAAAAAAAATTATGGGCCTTTTCCAAATAAGTTTCTATGCTTCACTATGAGGAAGGAGGTAAAAATAAGTAGTTAGTAGTTGGTTAATAGTCTCAGAAATATGTTTCCTAAACACATTTTAAATATAAAAATAAAACATTTTTGTACTGGTATTGATTGGAAATATTGCTGTTTAATGAAATTCATTGTTTCATTGCATAATTGAAAATTCCAGTTATTATGAATAGAATGAAATTTTAATATCAGTTAATTTGAAGCTTTCAGACACACAGAAGTTTTAAACCTTAAAGAATTTAAGATTCACCATGTACCTATTAATGTTGTCATAAATATTTACCTAATAAATAGTAAACAAAAAATTGTCCATAACTTAAAACATTCAATATTTCTTTAAGTCATGTGTTCTATGCCTAGGAAATTAACTAGCATGGCAGCTAAATAAAAGTCACCTTTACTTATTAAATTTTTATAGCCACTTCCATAGTAAGACATAGAATAAAGAAAATTGGATTGTAAAATATAAATGCCTAACTTCTAAAACAAAAAGAGAAAGATATTGCTACATGCACACTGGTGTTTAAATTTCTCATCTGTGCATGTGACCCTAGCCATATTATTTGGAGTTGAGGCATTCAGTACATACAGAGAGAGAACAGAGTGTCCTTGTAGGATCCTTTCTATTGTAAATCTTGGACAGGGAGAATTTAGCCTTGAGTATGCACTCAAGGCAAAATCTATAGAGAATAAAAAAGACTAAATAGTCTCAAAATATTTCTAGATCAACATTCCTCGATATCACTCAGAGAAGAAAATTCTTGCCAGACAGATTTAAAAATCCTGTACATAATATGGCACTTAGAACAGGATCTAAAGGTTGTATTAGCCTTCTCTCTAATTATAAAATCCTATACAATTCTCCTCTATTGCTGTTTTCTAAATAATCATTTTACAATATGCTTTCAGACATTATGCCAGCTTCAAGAAATGTCTTATGAATTAGCTAATACAACTGGATTGACTGAATAGTGAATCATACTATATGATGAATATGTCCCTCATTTTTTTCTAACTAATTCAATCATTGCAAATATATTTTACAAAATGTTGATGTAAAATATATAAAGTATATCTTCTCATTTCAGGGTCAAATAGAATGTTCCAAGCTATCATTTTACTAAATGTTAGGATGATAATTATTTTGTAACTAAGCATAAAAACCTAATTCAACCTCTATGAAGTATTGCCAACTTTTTTAAAATTCATGACATCACACTGGGATAAATACTAAGGTATCCAAAATATTTCAATTAATTATTGCTTTATCAAGCTCCATTACATGGTTATAAAATTAAAGGTATCAACTGAGTTATGCTTCAGGCTTTTACCTGGTTTTGTTTCATTGGAAGAGGGAAATTAGCTCAGAAATTAGCCAACATTTTGTTAAACAGATATTTACTAAGTAAATACTTTGTGCAAAATACACTGCTAGACAGTACTAGCTACATAACTTGTGAGGCACAGTGAAAAAGGAAAGAACCCTTGTTCCAAATTTAATAATTTCAAGATGGAGACAACAGAGCATGAATCCAAACCTGGAGTCCTTCCAAGAGTGTAGCCCCATGTGATTGTACACTTCACACACCCATGAAGCCTGCCAGACTGTTGGACAATACAGAGTACTTAGGATTAAGGTGACATTTCTATTTCAGGTCAAAATAAGGAAGGGCAATAAGGGAGTTTATCATGCTACCCCTCACATGGAAGCTAACCCCAATAATTGCCTTTATTTTGGGGAGTTAGGAGAGGTTTGTGAAAGAATTTGTATCTGAAAGATATGCAGGATTCAGCGTTGTGACAATGGGAAAATGCAGTTAGACAAGGGCATGTAACTGAGCATAAGCTTAGGGATAGAAAAGAGCAACATGTGCCGGATATAGTATGTAGATTGAGTTCATGTAGAATAGACAGGGGAGATAAAGTTAAAATTATAGGTTGGGATCAAAACAAGGGATTACATGAATGCCAGTATAGTTAGTTTGAATTTCATCTTGTAAGCAAATGGAAGGCTTTGAGTAACATGATCGCAAGCAGGCTGCAGGGCGAAATGGGAGTAGAAGATGAGGAGAGATACAAGGGCCCAATGTGTAGTTAGTCAGACAGTTACACTATTTATCAGGGCCTGTATTAGAGACAGCAATGAATGTGGAAATCAAGGACTGGATATAAAAGGCAATTGCAAATGAGGTATTGATAGACATGGGAGGCCATGGACAAGGATTATTTAAATGAACTGACACTCAAGTACCTCAGACAAAAAGAAGAAAAAGTGACATTCTTGGACAATTTAGAAATGATTCCCTGAAAAACTAAATGATGAGTCTGTTAATAAACATGGAAGTAGAAAGTGTGCAATGCAATAGGAAGATAATATTTGGCCATAAACAAGCATATTGACTTCTTTTGAAAAATAAAAGTAATCCTAATATTTGACAGCATGGATGATTATATCTGTGGGTAGACAGGAAAAAAAACATTTTTATGTTACTATCTGTTTCTGCAGCATGATGATCAGAGAGCATGTATGTGCATCATATTTAGGTTGCACTTGTCCTTAGATAATTTAGAAAGGTCTTTTTCTATATTAAGTGCTGTATGGGAGCAATAGTAATCCATTCTTCATTTTTGGGTCCCTGAATCCCTCATATTCTTAGAATCAATAAACATGTTTATATCACCTATTAAGTTCCAGGCACATTTGGAAGTACTGGGACATAAAACATAGGCAAGAAAAGGTGTTCTCAGCCTGCACATAGACCTACAGAGAAAGCAGCTGATCCCCATTCTGACGGCTGTGTGGGGTATCCAGAGCAAAGGGAAAATTAGTCTTTCTGAGTGGATCAAATAGTCTTTCATAATGGTGATCCTTACACTGAATCTCTTCGGGGGCAATTTTGCAATTTTGAATGTGTTTCTGCCTGTATAAGTTAAAATGTCATGGAATTTGTAGCAAACTATTTTGTAACAGCTGTTCCAAGACAAATATAACAATATCAAATACTTAAGTAATAAGGAAATATTTGCTATTCAAACACATCTTTTTGCTAATAAAAGCAGACAAAAGTAGTGTTTCAAAATTAAGAATACAGTGGACTAAGAGTACAACGATATAGTACTTATAAATCTTTCTGATTTTTTTCATAAACTTTAAAATCTCTTATTTAAACTCAAAATCTCTGTTATATACACTTTTAAAACATACTTTGACATTGCATAATTGAGTCATGTGTGTTTTGGGACAAATATTGGGAGATGCTATGTTCAATACCAATGTCTATACCATTTAAACAATGGAAGCATCAGGTAGGTAACAACATTTGGACAGCAAGTCAATATGACTATGAAAGGTTTCCAATAATGAGCAAATTCAGACCAATACGCAGTTTGAGTATTTGGCCTTCTTATTGACAAAGGTTGCTTTCAATCACACTGTATCTATTACCATATCAATCATCACTCTAAATGAATACAATGTTATCATTGACAAAGACATCATTTACGCTGAGAAAGTAAAGATTCTAAATAACAAAATAATGAAAGGTAGGTTGTTCACTGCAGGAAAATGAAAAATATACTTTAAGAATCTGTTCATAGGATGGTAAGGGCATTGGGGAGTAGTATGAAAAACAACAACAGGAATAACAACAACAAAAGCTTACTTACAAGGACCTTGAAATAGATGGTGATTAATATCACATTGTTATTTATTAAAGTTAATACAACTGAGTATTTTACTTGGTATACTGATTAAGATATAGAATTGAACTGATAAAAATTATTTACATGCAGGATTAAAATATTGGCAGCTTTATAGAGTGAAATGTCACTATTTTGCTGTACCTTCAAGTTTTACATTTCCTCCTTTGAATCCCTGTCAGCCTTCATGAATAGCAGAGAGTTTAATCAATGCTTGAGGTAGTGATAGCATAACACTGAATATTTCTCTTGCTAATAATCAAAATCGTGTTAAGTAAGTATCATAAAGTAAAACGACATACACATATATCCTATGTGGTTAAAAAAATACCACACATTTAAAAGAAGTCTATATTTCCACTAAATACAGTTTTATGGTGATGGTTTTAGTCTAAAGCATTTGGCTTGCACTAAGAAATTCAAAGATCAAGAAATTCAAAATTTTTAGTGATCGCACTTGAAACCAATTCTTAAAAAAATGTATGATGCAAAGTACTTGTAGAACAAGACACTATGTGGGCTGTGTGTGTGTGTGTGTGTGTGTATGTGTGTGGTAGGTATGTTTTAATATTCTTTAAAGACTTGGATATAGTTTATAATTTTGTTTATGAAAAAAAACCTAGTAAAATTTACATTGACTCAGATACAGGTAAGAAAGTGTTGTTTTGGCATTAAAAAATGTGAGCTATTTATTTAGGTTAATTTGTTAGATACTAAAAAATATCTTAGGAATTCAGGAAACAAAAGGAGGGGAATGATGGTATAAAATAACAAAGGAAATCAAGAGCAAAATTTCAAGCAGATTCAGCTGAGTGAAGGGACCATGTGGAATAGCATGACACATTTGACCATTAAGGAAAATCATACAAATGAGTGTGAGAAATGGCTGGACAATTTTATGGTAGGGGGTAGGAAGAGCATGTAAAGTGTGGATGCATAAAGGTCACAAAGAAGGGAAATGGGAGAAGAGAGGCTTACAGCAATCTACCTTTATTAGGCCAATGATTACTACTCACCTAGAAATTGCTTCTCAGGCCTATAAAATACCTGAGCTTTTAAGTAAAAAGGAAATACCATTGCAACTTATGAATGTTTTAAATGAACAGAATGTTAAGTCCTCTTTAAAAGTTTTCAGAGAACATTTTTAAATAGAAAATTCCTGTTGATTTCAAAATAATTGCTGTAGGTTAACTTCATTTTGCTGTGACATACAAAACTTAAAGTCTGAAGCTTAAAATTTTTGTCAAATAAGAATAATTAAAATTAATGTTTTTAAGAAATTTTTTCTTAATATATATTTTTACATAATACAAAGCAAGTAAACATATCTTCAGCAGGCAAGAAAGACAGGACAATTATTAAATACATATTATATTTGTAAACTTAGTGATGTGTTTAAAGCATTCTTTTCTCTCATAACTCAGAGACCTTTTTTCTCTCATAACTTAGAAAGACGTCTCTTATAATTAACTCATATCAGAATTATAATTCTCTTTCTTCAGGGTACATATTTCTCACCATACAGTCCAGATCCTCCTTAAATATGTAGGTCACTGTCTCCTTGAATTGAATTATACAAGGCAGAGTAGCTTTTAACATTAAGGCCTAAAATGACACTGCTATTCACACCTTCACTTTTGCTCCAAATCCTGGTAAATTTTTCCCTTCATTCTGATTGTATCTGCAAACCTATTTCATTTTCACATATTCCTACACTAAATATTTTATGGAGAGGAAACATTTTATTCTTCTAGCTAATGAGAATAGCATTAATTAGGTCTAAGCCCTCCATTAAATCACAATTTGAGTCATGGTAACAATAACTTGTAAACCTTAATGCAAATGAAACTTTATTTTTTATTTCATCATGGGTATAGCCGCAAGAAAGCTTTCTAAGCACCAAAACATCATATTTAATATCTTCTTTAAGAATGATGAATTTATGTAAGCAAAAAAATAGAAAAAATGATAAATAAGAAAATTTACAGAGACACATTTTGTAATTTTAACACAAAAGCTTCAGAAGATCAGATTACCCTACCTGAGTGAAATGGGCATAACGCAGACAGATTCTTATCTGATCACAAACTAGAAAAAGAAACGAGGAGACGCTGAGCGCGGTTTCCAATCAGTATGGAGAAAGATATTACATGTGCAGCTATTTTCATTTCCCTAATATGGAATAAAGAATTTATGAGAGTGAAGGTAGCTTAAAGAAAAGGTGTTCTGTAAATGTATGAAAAAATCCCTAAAAAATGAGCAAAACGATAAGGACTAGCAAGCTGAAAAACATTTCTTCCTAATAAACTCAGGAGGAAAATTCTAAGGGAGTGCATTATGAAACCATGATCTGTCTGTCTAAGACGCAGCCAGTGAAAAGGGACAGGAGAAGCAGCACAAGGGAAGTATTTGACAGCACCTGAGTAACACCGAGCACCGGCATCTCAGAAATATCAACTAATCCCTAGCAAAAAGTGAAAAGTACAATGTGAATAACAGTCTAAAAGGAAATAAAATAATTCATTAGATTTTATTCAAGCAAAGGCTTAGAGACTCAAACTCATTTATTGTTTGCAAATGTACTTACTCATGTATGTTACAGCTGAAATATCTCAGAAGATTTCTAGTTCTAGTCCAAGGCTTGAAGCAAATGTGATATTTGTGTCTGTATTTTATTGAAGAAACATATGAGGACTAGAAAGTTTCAAAAAATAATGATAGCAACAAAAATAGCTACTCAATATACAGCTAATAAAAATAATTAATGAATTAAAACAATAATAGCCAATGCATATCACCATGTAAATATATCTCTTTTATTTGATGCAGTTTAACATGAGCTTTCAAATGAAAAATATTGCCAGATGATTGCTTTATTCAGTTTCTACTAATCCCAATTTGTCTTAATTATTAATTTTTTCAAGATACTGTGGATCTCTGCTCTTTAGGAATTTAGCCTAACCAGGTTTTAGGGGGAATATGGCAATTGTAGTTAACAGAGCAAATTGTCATTTGAATAATTTGTCCTAGTATT
Organism: Cacajao melanocephalus; assembly: GCA_963573385.1. Lineage (NCBI taxonomy): Eukaryota > Metazoa > Chordata > Mammalia > Primates > Pitheciidae > Cacajao > Cacajao melanocephalus. The sequence goes on from CAUYLG010059995.1 coordinate 223,258, forward strand.
TTTTAGTTCAGATTATTCTAGTTTTGTCTGAGATATCATAGCTTATCCCACACAAATAAAGAGGAAACTAGGAATCTTTGACACTCTACGAAGATGCTAGACAAGTGCCTACCATGGGGTTAAACTAAAAATCATCAGTAGATGTATTTGTTCATTCCAAAACAGTTTATTGAGGCACTCTGTGAGGCAGTTTATGTTATTTCTAAACCTCAGGTGAAGTCTCCCACTTCACAGCTGAGGAAATTTGGGTTTAGTAAGGCCTTGCTGATGGTCATAAGCCCAGTAATTGGGCACTGGTCCTGTGTGTCTTTAGAGTCTGTGCTGTCTCTGCAAACCCATGAAACCTCCCATCACCACTATCAAATCATCTACTGGAATTTTTATATCATTACCTATTGGATGATGCGATCTTATAGTAATAAAACTTTGACCCAATGCCTACTCAAACAAGAATATAAAGAGAAGATAGAATTAATTAGAGGTCTATGGATTACTCATATAGTTAGATGGAAGAAGTTTTAATATTTAGTAACAGAGTAGGATGACTATAGATAATAACAACGCCATATTATTCATTTCAAAATAGCTAGAAGAAGGGTTTTAAAATGTCCCCAACCTATAAAAATGATCAATTTTTGACGTGATGAATATTCTAAATACCCTGATATGATTATTACATGATCTGCATGTAACAAAATGCATAAGTACCCCAAATGTACAAATATTATGTATCAGTAAAAAGTTTTAAAATAAGAACAACATTTATTTAAGATGTTAAAGACAAATCAATAGTTTTTAGAAGATTAAAAAAATAAGTCTATGAGTTACTATACAACATTGTATATGCTTAAATATGAAGAGGATGAATAAAACCAAAATGTGATTTTTTGGATGAGTAATATAAAGTTGTTAAAATCACACAAAGTTATTACATTGTAAATTATATGTAAATATAATTTACGCACACATATACATGTGACACAGCATATATATGTGTGTGTAAATGGTGTATATGTTATTTATAAATATAGTGTGTGTAGTATAAATATATATGGTTTTCTTAAAATCTTATGCCTTTCATCTTTTTCAAGATTTTTTTTTAATTTTTAATTTTTCCCTTGCATTATGTTTGAGAATCAAATATTCATGTATGTACTATTCACTAATATAGGAAGAAAGAACTTAGACTTTAAAGATCTTACTTTTAAACCTTAAACAAGTTACTATATGACATGGAAGGGCTTTAGACAATCTCTTTACTTCTAGTAGTCTCCATTTCCACATCTTTAAAATCCAGATAATATCTACATCTATAAATTATTGTAAAGATTGTATGTAGCACATAGTAGGCACTCAAAAACGGTAGACTCCCTTCTGTTCTACTTATTTTGTCAGTGACTACACTGTCAGGCAGGGATTATTTTTTCTGCATGTTTGATGTAGGTCAAGCAGATAAAATTGCTTTTCAAATTACCAATGTAAGTGCCATTACCTTGTGTTAGTGGTTAAATTGACAAACAAAAAATTACTTTCCAAACTTTTGGAACAAAGCCATTGAAAGTACATATGAATTCTGAAACAAGGCAGAGTGATAGAAACCATTTTGGGGGATGGGAGGAAAGAGAGTTGAAAAAATAACCCCAAACACCCAAAGTTAAAGAAGGGTGGAATAGCTGCCCTTTCCATTACAGAAGCAGCAAACAAATCAATGAGACAATCTTACTCTAGCAGTTGGAGACACTACTATTTAGTCAAACTTTTTTGTTTCTTTCATTATTTGTTTTCTTGTTTACTTACCAGGTAGAGTTTTTAGCTGAAGAGAAAAAAAAGGGAAAGCACAATTATTCACTTATTTAATTAGTTCAAAATTACATTGAGGGCCATTTATGTTCCAGCCATCATTCTAGGTACGAATTATGTTGGCATAAATCATCTGGTGATTTCATGAACTTAAGAATAATTAGAAAGGCAAAGATTCCCAAAGTAGAGAAAATGTTTATATAAAAATGAATTGGTTCTTTAATTTTAGATGAAATTTTTTTGTTTGTTTTCTGAGCATTGCACTTAAGTGGAATATTTACAACAAAGTTTGTAGTTAATCTGTTGTTACCTAAATATCAATATTAAGTCTGATTTTACAGTCTCTAATCTGCACATTTTACAGACTCAAATCATTTGCTTATATTTTAGAAATATGATTTCTATTAAGGTCAATAGGGATAGTGTGGCTTCAAACTCCAACCAGTGCTTTGAAAAATTACCCCTACTAAGTATTACCAGTCTTTCCAGCTGTTGATATTAATACTTACCAAAAGTTGAATTTGGAAAATGTCCACAGATGAAAACAGTTTTATCAGAATTTTTCCTATCCTTATTTCTTCATAAACTAACACATTGAAACATTTGGAGATCATTTTCAAGTAACACTCATTTTCATAGGCTAAAAAAATTATTTTAAAACTCCAATGAAGAAAAATATATAGATAAGGAAGAGCAGCAAATACTAATTTTATAGATTCTAAGGGCAAAAATATTAAAATACATCAGAGGTATATTTTCTAAGATGCATGACAGTTCAAGCACAACTCTCAAAATCCCATGGAATTTCTACATGTGTGATAAAAAAACACAAGTTGTATAAAATCTTTGTCCAAATACAAAAATATATTTTGAAAGCAAAATAGGAGAAAGCAATGCTTTGCCAACTTAACCTGAGATTCCTCAAAATGGAAAATTAAGTTAACCACAAATAAGAACATATAGTGATTACAATTGGTCAATGAGGAGTGTCTTATTGTGCAATTTTAAAAGTTGACAATATGTTATTAATCTACAGTGTCTGTTTTGCTCACTTCCATTCCTCCTCAGGGCCAAAAAGATGCTGCTCCATATTCCAAGCAAACAATAGATCTGTTTACAACATTTATTAGTAGTAATTTAATATCATTAACAACAACAATATAGTATGTTATATTTGTATAGTATGTTACCTTTTACAAAGCATTTTCTGTGTTTTACAAAGCAGTTTTACATTCAATACATTCAAGAACAATTTGGATCGTCGCATATGGCTGCAGTCTGTAAACCAAGACGTCTAGAATTAAGCAACCCAGGAGCCACATTTCGAGGTCCAGTCCCCACATACAAGCCTTATCCAACACTCACATTTGCTCCTATGGCTTCCCAAGGAAGTAGCCCTTAGTAATACATTATTTCAAATGGTTGCTTAAATATCTGTCTTTTCAAACACACTATACAATTCTTGATGTAGGGCCCATATTTTTCTCCTATGTATCTGATATATTGTAAGTTCGAAGTATATTTGAAAGCTTTTAGTAGAATGAACTAATGAATTCATAATTGTTAGGATGAGAAACAAAGCCTGATTGGTGGGGGGAACCTGTTTCCAATACCCATTGTTAATCTGTTGGCTCCTTTAAATGTCGTTGTGCATAGCTTTTCAATATGAAATTAATTTTATGTAGGAACTGGCATATAGGAATCCAATGAACTCAACTGAAGAGAAGAAAGAAAACATAAATGAATGAATGAATAAATGCAAGAATGAATGAATGAATTCTGCCAAATACCTATGTTATTTGCTGATATCCAACAGTTTTGCAGTCTTAAGCTTGACACATACCCTAAATCATCTACCCAGATAAGGAGTAGCACAGTGATAAAATTCTAACTTCTGAGATCTAATTGTTTGGGGCTGCAATTTGGCTTTCATTGGACAGGTAACATAACCTCTTTGTGTCCCAGTTTTCCATATATAACATATGAAAACTAATGCTATTTTCTTCTTAGAGTTGTGAGGATTTCTTGAAGTAATGAATGAAAAATTATATAAATTAATACTTTGCAACCTGAAAACTTTCAATAAATATTAGCTATTGTTATTACTATTCTATATTCATTTTTCTCTGCTTCTGAAGATTGACCTGGACTTAAATACATCTGACTCTTCCAGTTAGCTGGAGCTAAATATTCTCTGAATGGTAGCCAGCTCTAATCCTGATCCTGGAGAAATTCAATACTGTTGTGGCGGGATTTCTATCAGAACATTTTTTTTTTTTGGAGTAGGCTTAATTTTAACAGGTTCATTTTATTCAAAGTTTCAACAAAGTTGTATATCCATTGTTAAGTTGGAGGTGAAGTTTAAGAACTTTTGTATCATGGATAGGTGAGTTATTTATACCTATGTTTAAAATTAAATTAATAAAATGTTATTTAGTTTTAATTTTGAACTATATATATTTTATACTCTTTTAACATATATAGTATTGGTGTCTTAAAATAGTATTTAGCTTTTCTTTGTCAAAATTATTATTTTAACTGAAAATAAAGTGGTATGTTCACCCTGAATCTAAAGGAAAACTATAATTTCAAATGGAAGAAAATGTCAGCATTTCGAAAATTGTTACTAGCAGCTTACTTTATAGCCTTATTTTTATTTTCTTGTGTCCTTTATGTCAATTTCATCAAGATTATATCACATAAAAATATTGATTAGTCTATATTCTTTAACTTTTTTGCTTTTATTAGTTTTAAATAATATGCAATACAATTTATCTCAATTTTGTCTTTAAATTAAGTGAGTGGTAAGTACTTCAGTGTTACCAAATGATTCTTGGACTAATCTTACACTTTTCCAGTGTTTATGTTTTCTTGAAAGACTTTGAAGAGCAACCCTGATCATTTTAAGTATTCTAAATAAAAGTCTAAAGAGAAAACCATTCATCCAGATGTATGATCTACATCACAGAAGAGAGGTCTAAAATTTATGTTTGACTATCTGGTTTTCTCACTTATTTGGTTATTTGACTTTATATAAGCATATTCTTAAATAGTGTTGATCACTTGAAAGTATTAAACAAATTTATCTTAGAGAGAGTAAGTGAAAATACAAGTCATACATTTCTTCCACAGGATCCTGGATGCTCATTGTAATCACAGGACAATGAATTAAGTATACAGGATCCTCTAATGATGAAGGGAATAGAGCAAGTCATTGCCTTTTATAGTGTGATGAATATTTATTCAGAACTGTCAGAAATACTTACTACATACTATGTCGTGTTCATTAAACATGTTATACAGCAGTCTGTCAGAGAGAGAATCAAAAGATCTGCCAGTGAAAAATATGCTTCACAAGCAACAGAGGTCATCATTAATGCAAAAACAGAATATTCCACTCCAAACAATATATTTTTCTTCCTCTCCCCGCACACTCAACCTTCAAAATTTAGTGAGTCGGCATTGCATAAAAAGTAGAACACAAAATAAATCCAAAGTTTTTCTTTCATTCATATTAGAAAATTGGAACAGGATAACTACATTCCTGATAGTTGAAATCTTTGTATACAAGCTTATCAAAAATATTAATATATTTATAAACTAGAAAATAACCAGTAATTATCCAGCATAGCTAAAAATACCAATCCACAGATCATATCATTGTCATAAAATGCTGATAGGGACAGGAGGAGGAGGAGAAACAAGATAAGAAGAAAAAGGAGGAGGAAGAGGAGGAAGAGGGGGAAGAAAAGGAGAAAGGCAAGGAGGAAAGAAAGGAAACATGTATTACAAAACAACATAGATCAAGTTTTCATCACCTGATGTCTATAATCTATGATGAATAAATAATATGAGACAGCTTATTTACAAGCTTAGATGAAACATATAAAACAACTGATTGTTAAATAGATTTACATTTTCAAAGCAGTTTTTGTTGATCTTGAATTTTGACATATCGAGTGTGGTATATTTACAATTTTCTTCTTTAAACAAGTATGATTTATATATACTGAAAAATTATTTTCTTTGTTTTCAACTTTTTCTTTAACATCTAGTCGAATGACACAGAAAATGTCTGCAAGAGGCTGAAAAACAGCTTAACCATGGTTATTTCTTGAATGTCAGAACAAGATTACTTGGAGAAGAGGAATAACATAATTCCTGGTGGGTTTGGGGTGGGGAACAGCAGTAAACCATTGTAGAGGACTTTTGGGATTTGGGATGTTGCATCTGCCAACAGTTCTTTAATAGAGCCAGAGGAATAGCAGTAACACTTCTGCTTTTTCTTTCCCAAGAGTTGACCAACATTTACTGATTATTTTCTTTTTTCTGCCAAAGATTATTACAGTGGGAAAAGTTGGAAGATCTGGATTTATTTAGGCTGCCCAGTAGTTATAAGAATATAGACAATTTTTATTAATGTTCACTGCTTTTCCTAATCTGAAAGTGTGAACACTAATGTTTTTCCTACCCATAAAAATCAATTTCTTCAAGATCAGATGTATAAAGTACATGTAACAATACAAAAAAATCTGTCATGTATATCAAAAATCTACTAAAAATGTATACTATATAATAAGGAAGGTCATCATTAACTCAAATCAGATACTCCCTTGAAAACAATAGTTGTTGGTTTTGGGCTTTTTTCTCTGCTCTTCAGCCACTCTCCCAATTATTTTTTCTTGCTTTCCCTGGTATCATTCTCCCTAACTTTCTTTTCTCAAATTCGTTGTTTTAGATGACAGATGCACCAAAATTATTTTTCTTATTAATATAAGTGTGGAGAAAATTAAAATTGTTAAGGAAACTGACATGGAAATTACAAATAATGACCACATTTGAGCATGAAAAATATAAAAATTATTTTCATATATAATTATTTAATTTAATATGTAGTATTTTGAAATGTGTAAAAAATAAAGATCAAGTGTAAAACAACAAAACAAAAGGCTTAAAAGTTAGTGTACTTGAAATATTATGTTCTAGAATGCTATTGACATTTTTATATTGATATAAAATACTTATAATTAATGCACACAATAATGCATTATAAATCCAGGGAGAATCTTTAAATATACCAAAAAAACACTGAATCTTTTTATGTCTGCTTATATTTGATATGTTTTATTAAACTATAATTCTATAAACATAGAAATGGCTTATAGGGATCTATTTAGGTTGTTTTCTTAATCAGTACCTGGTCTTCTAGCTCTATCAAGTGACAGTTTCCTGCTCTCAATTATTTGATTTGAAAATATGTGTTACTCAAAATGAAGGAGGTAAGCATCTAATATTGGTTGAACCTTGAAAAAAAACCCATGTAATTCCAAGAAAAGTTATCTCTGTTCTTATATTGGAGATTGCCTACAATGAGTCCTATTTTCCAGTACTATCAATTTCCTTAACTTTCACCGTCATTCTTACTTTTCTATTTGTATATATAAGAATTCTTGACACCGCTTTTACTGTACTTCACCTCCTCAGTTTCCGGCATTTCTCCTTCGCACACATCTTTCTGACTTGCATGCTCCTCCACCCTTCTAATGCCACCAACTAATCTAGGTCCTTATTGCTTCATAGCTAGATCACTATAATATCATAAATGATTTCTCTGATAAATTTTTCTTTCTTCCAGTTCATCTTGCATACTTTTGACAGATTAATTTTTATAAGGGGCCAATTTGATCATTTCACTTCCTTGGTCAAAAATTGAAAAGGGCTTCCTCTTATGTACCACATTAAATCCAAATTCTTCTGCCTGCCTTTCACTGTGCTTTATTATCTGCCTTTTCATTACCCTTGCAAACTTATTTTATGGTTTTATCTCGGAAAACCTGTCAAAATGTCTCCTCTTCAGCTCTTCCAGATCCAGTGATTAGTCTATAAATTTGCCATGCTACCTACACCACAGCTGGATCAAATAAAAGTTTTCTTTGCTTCTCTCTTTTCCTAAACCAGCCATATTTAAAATTCGATCACTTCAAACATTTTCAGGAAACCGTTACTTTACATTGATCTATTATTTCTTTACTCAAAGTATTTATTTTAAGTTTCAATAAATTTAGTATTTAGTTTACTAATAATTAGTTTTCATTTTTGAAATCACACCATGAGGCAAACATTATGCTTAGTATGTTATATTATTAATTTCATCTAATTCTCACAGCAATCCTAGAAGATAGAGATTCTTAACGCCCACAGTTTTGTGATTAAACCCTAAAGAATCAAAAAAACAATGAATGGCTCTAAAGATCTAATATTCTCATTAAAAGAATTTTTTTTATTGTGCCTACCTTATGTTTGCCATATTTAGCAAATAAAAATATAGGATCCACAGAAAAATTTTAATTTTAGTAAAAAAAGTAAACATTTTTGTGTGTGTCCTATTATACATTTAATGAACTACAGTATAGTGTAAACATAACTTTTTTATGCACTGAGAAAACAATACATTTGCGTGACCTGCTTTATTGTGATATTTGCTTTTGTGTGGTTGTTTAGAACCAAATCTGCAATGTCTCCAAGGTATGCCTCAGGAGATGCATATAATAATACACTACTTAGACTGTGGTCTAAATATGTGCAATAGGATTATGTCTAAAAAAAGCAATGTACACACCTTAATTTAAAAATACTGTTTTGCTAAAAAATGCTAACAATCTGAGCCTTCAGTGAATAGCAATCCTTTTGCTGGCAGAAGATCTTGTCTCCATGTTGGTGGCTGACTGATTAGGGTGTTGGTTGCTGAAGATTGAGGTGACTGGCAATTTCTTAAAATAAGACAACAAATTTGGCCACATTGATTGACTCTTTCCTTTCACAAAAGTTTTTTCTGTAGCATGTGGTGTTATTTGATAGCACTTTACCCACAGCAAAATTTTAAAAATTGGAGTCAATCTTCGCAAACTCTGCTACTGCCTTATAAACAAAATTTATGAAACTATTCTAAACTCTTTGCTGTCATTTCGAAAATGTTCACAGAATCTTCACCAGGAATAGATTCCGTTTCAAGAAACCACTTTCTTTGCTCATCCATAAGAAGTAACTGCTTTTCCACTCAAGTCTTCATGTGAGATTGAAATGATTGTCACATATCTTTAGGTCCCACTTCTAATTCTATAATAGTTCTCTTCTTGTTTTCACTACATCTTCAGTAACTTCCTCCACCGAACTCTTGAATCCCTCAAAGTCATCCACAAGGGCTAAAGCCAGCTTCTTCCAAACTCTTGCTAATGTTGATATTTTGACCTCCTCTCATGAATCATAAGTCTTCTTAATGGCCTTTAGGAAAGTGTGACTGGGCTTGGTGGCTCACACCTATAATCCCAGCACTTTGGGAGGCTGAAGCAGGTGGATCACTTGAGGCCAAGAGCTCAAGACCAGCCTGGCCAACATAGCCAAATCCCACCTCTACTAAAAATACAAAAAAAATGAGCCAGATGTGGGGCTACACACCTGTAGTCCCAGCTACTTGGTAGACTGAGACAGGAGGATTGCTTGAACTCAGAAGGCAGAAGTTGTAGTGAGCCAAGATTGCACCACTACACTCCAGCCTGCGTGACAGACCAAAACTCCATCTGCACACCCCCAAAAAAAAAGAGAAGTGAATTTTTTCCAGAAGGTTTTCAGTTGATTTTGCCAAGATCCATCAGAGGAATTTCTTGAGTAATAAAACTTGGAAGTAAAAATTACTTTTTAACTCATGGGCTGCAGATGGGATGCTGTGTTAGCAAACATGAAAAGAACACCACTTTCCATGCACATCTCCATCAGAGCTCCTGGGTTACCATGTGCATTGTTAAGAAAAGTAACATTTTGAAAGGAATCTTTTTTTTTTCCAGATAAGTGGTGTCAAGTGTGTGCTTAAAATATGCACTAAACCACACTGTATACAGACGTGTTGTTGTCCAATCTTTGTTGATTCCTTTATAGAGTACAGGTAGAGTAGATTTAGCATAATCATTGGGAAATGGCAAATGAACACTGGCTTCAGCTGAAAGTCCCCAGCTACATTAGTCCCTAACAAGAGAGTCAGCCTGTCCTTTGAAGCATTGAAGTCAGATATTGATTTCTCCTTTCTAGCTGCGAAAGTCGTAGGTGGCATCTTTTTCCAAAAGAAGGATGTTTCATCTTACACTGAAAATTTGTTGTATAGTGTGGTTGCCTTCATAAATTATCTTAGCAAGATCATTTGGATAACTTGCTACAGTAACTATATCAGCACTTTCTGTGTTTCGTTACTTTACGTTACGTTGTGTTACATTAACGTTACTTTATGTTGTGTTGTGTTATGTTATGGGCTTCTTTCCTTAAACCTCATGAATCAGACTCTACTAGCTTCCAACTTTTCTTCTGTAGTTTTCTTACCTCTCTCATCCTTTGTAGAATTGGAAAGTGTTAGAGTATTTGCTCTGAATTAGGCCTTGGCTCGAGAGAATGTTGTGGCTGGTTTGATCCATTCAGACCACTAAAATGTTCCCTGTATCAACAGTAAGGCTGTTGCACTTTCTTATCATTATCCATTTGCACATTTGCTGAATTGGCACTTTTAATTTCCTTCAAGAACTCTTCCTTCACACTACAGCTTAGCTAACTGTTTAGCACAAGAGGCCTAGCTTTTGCTCTATTTTGGCTTTTAACATACCTTCATCACCAAGCTTTATCATTTCTAGTTTTTTATTTAAAGAGATGTGAAATTCTTCCTTTTACTTGAACACTTAGAGGTCGTTATAGGGTTATTAATTGGCCTAATTTTAATATTATTTTGTCTCAAGGAATAGGGAGGCCTGGAGAGAGAAAGATAGATTGGGGAATGGCCTGTGAGTGAAGCAGTCAGAACACACACAACACGGATTGATTAAGTACACTGTCTTATATGGGCACAGTTTGTGGTGCCCCAAAATAATTATAATAATAACATCAAAGATGTTCTCTATAACAGATGGTCACTATAATAGATCAGTAATAATGAAAAAGTTTGAAATATTGCAAGAATTACCAAAATGTGACAGAGAGAAATGAAGTGAGCACATACTGTTGAAAAAATGGTGGCAATGGACTTGCTAGAGGCAAGGTTGCCACAAACCTTCAATTTGTAAAAAATGCAGTATCTGCAAAGAAATGAAGCACAATAAAATGTGTGTACTTGTATAAATAAATTCATTGCTTAATAGTGATAGTATCTTCCACTTGTATAGTACTTTAAAACTACCTCTCCTATACATTATATCATTATATCTTTCAATATTTACTATTATTTCAGATTTTACATACATTCAATCAGACACAAGTTAAATGTTTGCCCATGATTGCTCTGTTTGTAAATCAAAGAAGAGAAATCAAATCCAGGTCTTGTTTTAAATCAATGATAAACATTATTTCTGCTTTCAAAGAAATTGTCATAAAAGCTAATGACTTCAAGTGTATCCAGATGGTCTTTTTGCCCTGTTGTAATTATATTGTAGATACATTAATTTGCTCATTCCAAATGTGAACTTGATCGTGCCCACTCTAAACGTGCCCACTTACAATCTGGGCATGCAGGTTTCTAGGTTCCAGCAGAGTTTGGGTTTGGTTACTTAATACCATGGCTCCATTTGCATGACCTAGATGGTGAAACTTAGAAGATACCGCTTATCCCTGCTGTATCATCAAAAGCATTTAAATTAAATATACAGTTTGTTCACATTATTCATGGATTCCATATTTGTGAATTCATTGACTTGTGAAAATTTGTCAGGCCAAATCAATACATTGAGTACTATAGGGGTCATTTGTAGACATGCTCAGAGCAGGAACAAATTTTAGTGGCCCAAAGTGCATATTCCCAGATAAAGTCAAATAATGCCATGCTTGGCCTTCTTGTATCAGCTCTCAAACTGTAAGCAAGTGTCCTTTGTATAGTCTATTTAATGTCATGTTTTTCTCAGTTCTGTGCTTTTTCTTGATTTCACAGCTTAAAATGTCCCCAAGCATAGTGCTGAGGTGCTGTTTGTTGTTCCTAAACACTATCCTGTGATGTGCCTTATGAAGAAAATATATGTGTTATGTAATTTCGGCTCAAGCATGAGTTATTGTGCTATTAATAAGGAGTTCAATGTCAATGAATTAGCAATCTATATTAACGAGATGTTCTTCCTCAGAAATACACATAAAACCGGGCTATGTATTGATTGCTTGATGAAAATGTTGTGAGCAGAGGCTTGCAGGAACCTATCCCTATATTTTCCCTAGGAGCAGTGGCTCAGTATTCACTAAGTCAGTGTTCCTGGTGACTACAGAATGTAACTCCTGTGAATGAGGATTGACTGGACTGTACAAGGCTATGTCAACCACAATCAGCCTAACTCCAAACACCTTGAGTAAAGAGCACAAATTATTTAAAAAAATTATAGACATGTCTTTTGTAGTAATATAATAATGTGCAAAGGGTAGAATTTTGATGTTTATTGTATAAAGGCTGAATATCTTACTATCATTTGATACACTTAAGACGCAAAAACGAAGCCCTTAGTGGGAGTTTTAGCAGGCCAAATGATATTTGAGTTTTAGGAGAGAGAAAGAGGCAAATAATATTTGATAGGCCAGATGTGTTGTTCCTAAAACACACATATAAGTAGGTATTATATTCATTTTTCTTCTTCCCATTAAAAAAAGTACTTCAAATATTTTATTATTATGCTCTCTGTTACAATTTGTATATACATTTTTACATACATAAGCACATATTTCCTTTGGATAAATTCTATGGACATGTTAGATTTTAGTATATGCTGAGAAACTATACTTGAAGAAGGACATATTAATCTGCATATCCTCCAATATGGTATAAGGATGCTGTTTTCCTATTCTCCATGTCTTCACTTAAACATTCTTTTTTATTTTTATTAATGTTGAAGGCTCAAAGCAATAAAAAAAATCACAGATTATAAAATTTTAATTTATTTTTGTATTATTTTACTAGATTGACTGTTTGCCCTTGATTGAATTACCCTTCAATATATCTTTTGCCCATTTTCTCTTAAGGTACCTCTTATTTCCTAATTCACTCGGAAATACTATTTTAAATGAATATTCATCCTTTGCCTTTTATATCTGAGTATGTTAGTGATTATTTTTCAATTGCAAATAAAGTGAAATATAACTCAAAATAGACTTCAGTAAGACAAAGGATATATTGGTCTATACAACTGATAATTCCAGAGTGAATATCAAATACGTGTGTATCCAGGCATCAAATGACAGCCCAGACACTGTTTTTCCATCTCTAGTTGGCATCCTCATTCATAATCTCCCTATGTGGTCTCATGAGGTTTTAAGGTAACAGTAGCCTCAGGTTTACGTTCTAACAGCTTATTTATTCTAGGTGAAATAATTCTTTTTTCTTTTTCTGATAATCCAGAATCATTGTTGGGAATTACTGCCAATTTGCTAGATTTGCCCCACGTTGGAATTGGGGGGAAAGAAGTAATGATGTCTGCATGCCCTAAAACATCAAGGCTAACAGTTGGTAGGGATATTTTTTGAATTAAAAAAGGTATTGTTTCCCAAAAGAAGGCTAACAAGTTCTGTTCTGACAATGAAAACTAATGCTGTCTGCATGCTGATACCTTTTTCTCCTGCTTATCATTTGTCCATTTATGTGCATTCAAATATATTTTACTATATGAGTTACACCTTTGGTACCATGATTAGAAAGTAACTATCTTTCATAATAATATAAAATATTCTCCTATAATTATTTTTTGGCTTAAAAATCAAATTTAGATGGAATTCATTTTTATGTTAGGTATGAGATATTTTCCCACATTGTGAGTCAATTCTCTCAACATCATTCATTCAACCATTCATCCATATTTTCCCAGTTATTTGAAAATTTCTCTTTATTATATATTTAATTCTATGGATATTTAGGTCTGTTTCCAGAGGTTACCTTCCTCAAATAATTTGTTTATTTCTGTGCCACAATATTTTGGATGGAATTTAATTTTTAATTCATTTATTGTCATTGAAACTTTAAAACAAGTAAAATAAATTCAAGTTTTTGTTGTACAGTTCTGTGAGATATAGACATACATATCTGGAAGCCACCAACACAAGCCAGAAAGAGAACAATTCTGTTTCAAAGAAATTCCTTATGCTGCCTTTTGTATGTTTAATTTGCATTTCCCTAATGATTAATGGTGTTCAGTTTCTTCTTCTTTGCTCATTTGCCATTCATATATCTTCTTTGGGGAAGACTGTTCCAATCTTCTAGCCAATTTTACAAATTTGGTTATTTTCTTATTTTTTTGATTTGAGAGGTTTTTTTTTTTTTTAAACATTTGAGGTACAAGTTCTTTGCCTGTTTAAAACAGTCTTGGGAGAAAATATTGTTTTTAATTCTCTTATAACAATATTCTTTGCAGAGCACAAGATTTTAATAAAGTGAATTTTATCAATTTTTTCATTTATAGATTATGTTTCTGATGTTATATCTGAGAACAATTTGCTGACTTAAAGTCACAAAAAGTTTCTCCTATGTTTTTCCCCCCAAATTTTGTATATTTTTACATATTGATCTATTTTAGGTTAAATTTTACATGCAATATGAGGTATAGGTTGAAGTTCATTTTTTTCTATACGGATGTCTTCTTGTTTCAGCATTATTTTTAAAGAATTGACTTTATGCATTGAATTTTCTGCAATCTCTCTGATTGAATATCTTCTCTCATCATTTATTCATACGAATCTATAGGCTATTTTTTAGTGTTAATTACTCCTAATATAATTTGGAATTACTTGCCTAATTGTCATCGTACTACTTAAAAATCTATTTAGAATTTTGATTAAAATAACATAAACTTACATAAATTGAGATAATTTATATTCATAAAGCAAAGTTTTGTATGTGTTCATTGTACTCAGTAAAATTTTATAGTTTTTATATAGATTCTCAAGACGTATTTAGTGTCAATAATGTTATATTTGTGTTGCTATTGTTAATGTTATGTATACCTATTACATTTTCCAAGGGATTCTTTCCATTGTATAGGAAAGTGGATTTTGTATGTTTGTTTTTAATCTACTTTTAAGAAGTTAGTATTTTTGAGAATTTTTCAATTCATTCTCTAGGACGTTCCTGATATTATATACAAGTAAAATTTGCCCCCACCTATTAAATTCTTATAGTTATAATTTATTTTCTTTCTGATTGCAATATCTAAAACTTCTAGAATACCAACATCAGGCATCCTTGACTAGTTTCAATTATAAGTGAGAATGCCAACTTTCCTTGCAATGATTATTTCACTATTGAGTTCAGATAGATAACCTTTATGTTTTAAAGGAATTATCTTTGATTTATGGCTTAATACATGTAAATTTTTCATTTATCAAGAGCTGAGGTAAATATCAAGAGCCTTTTACATAGTGATATAAAATGACACTTTCGGTAAGACTCTACAGTTGTATTTTGGTTTATAGATATTTGGTGTCTGTTGTAGAATGTGAAAATAATTTTAAAGAGTCTTCCTAGGGGAAAATGCTTTGCATTCCAAACAATGAATTGATTTACAAATTAAAGAATGACTACATTTAAGTTTAAAACAGAAGTACTTTGAATAATATTTGTCACTTGTTTTATCTCTCTTTACGTGTCTTTCTAATTATTTTTTATATTTTTGGATACTATAACAAACAAAATTCTAGAACTGAGAAGGAATGTGTCATATATGCAGTTTGGCTTATGTAACCAACTAGCAGTTCTAAGCTATGTGAGTCTTTTATTCTTATCCGTAAACCCAAGGAACCTATTCCACAGACCTCCTGGCCTCCATCCTTTTCAACTCAAGCACTCCAGGATTTGAGAACTTCACCATAACTGAATTTGGTGTCTGCCATATTTCTCATTCTTTTCTTCCAGTTTCTTCCCCTTTCCTTCCTAATATTGTTCATTTTAATGTTTTAATTATGAGACTGGGCTGCCTCTCTTTTACATAATGCCAAAGATATAAAATCAGTGCAACGTTGACCTAACCTGAACAAACTAAGGCTTTGAAAGCTACTCTCAGTAGGATTTCTACCACACAACTTCCCAGGAGGTATTCAGAGCTCTTCAGGATTAATTTGAGAGGACATCAAACCTCAACCAAGAGAATCCTGAAACAGATGTTCAAAACTCTGTTGCCCTCAAAGTTTTCGAGGAGCATTGTGTTCACAGCATACTATGGTGGCCAGCTTAGTAAGTATTAATAGCAAACATTTCCTCAATATTTATGTTCTGGGATCATGTAAATAATTCGTTCTAGAGGCTCTGAGAGCCACCACTAGGTTAGTAGTCTTTTGGTGCTTCCAAAGATTTTGAGTTTACCTATGCAGAGCTGGAGTATTAGTGATGCCTAGAATTAAATTTTGTGAAACTAAAGTTGCCATTAAACTCTATAGAGTTACATACAGGGCCACTGGAGAATCCCCACCAGTTCTTAGAAATTCTGAGACTGCAACTCCATGACCAAATTATATCACAGCCTTAAGCAAGCATTTAGAATGCTTATATCTTAAGAGTAGCATCATAATTATCCAATTAAAAAAAGGAAGAAAAGATGTTTCTCAAAACGTATTAAGAAAAACAGTATGAAAGAGTTGGACATGAAGGTGAACATTTTAAATTACCTAGAGCACTTAATACTTCTTCTCAAACTCAGGCATCCAGAAGATGATCAGCCATGTAAGAAGAACTTATCATGTGTTTGACTCATTTTTTTTTTTTTTTGAGATTGAGACTTGCTGTCGCCTAGGCTGGAGTGGAGTGCAATTATGCGATCATGGCTCACTGCAACCTTCACCTCCCCGGTTCAAGCGATTCTCCTGCCCCCACCTCTGGGGTGGCTAGGATTACAGGTGCATGCCACCACGCACACCTAATTTTTGTGTTTTTAGTAGAGATGGGGTTTCATCATATTGGTCAGGCTGGTTTCAAATTCCTGACCTTGTGATCCACCTGCCTTGGCCTCCCAAAGTGTTGGGATTACAGGTGTGAGCCACCGTGACCATTCAATTTGACTATTAACCTAAGAAACTGCTTTGAGGCAATAACCAATTTATCAAAATCTAACTCAACAATCAGGGATGTGGTGGCTTCATAGGACATCAAAGGCAACAAAATGATGTTAATATTAACTAAATGTTGGAGTATCTAGTACCTAGAATGCATTGTCCCAATGACTGAATTAAAAAAAAATTATCCCCACAATATGGCTGGTGAGTTTGATTTGTGCAAATTGGCTGATACTGTTTTCAAAAGATTCTCTCATCTAAATGAGGGACCTTCTGTAATCCTTTCTCAGATTCAGAAACAAATCTACATTTTACCCATTAAGATGGAGGTAAGTATCAATATACTCATTTTAAAGATGAAGAACCCAAGACTTTCAGCTCTCATTGTTACAAAGTGGCAGAACCAAGCTATAAACCTACATTTCTTTTGATTCAAAACACAACTAAAATATGTCTGAGATCCCCTTTTATCTAAGCCAGCATGGTAACATTTGAACCCAGTTCTCATCTATATTCAGCAATGTCTCTCCTGCAAGCTAAATTTTTAGTTTTCTCAACTGATACTCGTATGAAATAATATTATTTCTTCACATGCCTATTTCATTATGAAGATATGTCTCTAGCTCTTTAAAGACAGACACCAATAACTGACCACTTTTTTTCTGACCAGCAGAGAAATATATTTCACATTTTAGTGTTTCTGGGCTTCAATATTCTGCCGCTAGGTAAAGAGATTTTACTTATCTATTTCACAGAGTTAGTGTGAATTTCAAATGAAATAACATGTTAAAATATTTTAATTATATAATGCTGTATTTTCTGTACTACTATTAATATTAGAAGAATGGTTGCATTCAAAATTTAATACCATCTCAAAAATTATCTGTAGTAATAAACCTTTCTTTTGTTAAATATGCTTTCCATTGAAAGACATTATACTTTCTTCAAAAGATCTCTAAGTATTAACATTTTGTATGATACACAGACTGATTATATATTGTACTATCTCTAATGGGCAAACAGAAATAGACATAAAGCAGGAACCGTTTGGTAAATTAATGAAACATTTAACAATTGTACAGATTCTGTGACTCCAAATCAGTACATTAAGGCTTTTGATTCACTTATCTTTAATTCATGTGTAGTTCATTGATGTAAATGTTTTGTCTGTAACATTTCTATTGAATCAAACATATGCTCCATTAAAATCTCCATGTGACCTTATGGCCTTATCTGACTTTTTAGCTTAACTCAATGATATTAATGATGGAACACATTCTCATTTCCTGTAAATTTGTAGGATGCTTTCATACTACTGCTTTGGGAAATGATTGCTCAGTAGCTACTGGTAGCAATATTTAGTACAAAGAAAACTTGTGTGGCCTTTGGTTGCCTTCTTAATTTACTTGATTAGCATAGTGACAATTTTTTATCTATTTTACTTTTAAATTAAAATTTGAAATGCATAAGAAATAGACATAGACAAAGAATAATTTCAATACACAACACCAAGAAAATGAGTCATTATACAAAAATTACACATTGATTTATATATTTTCAGATTTTTTACTTATATTTTAAACAATCATGTTTTACAGTATGCTTTTCTACTTAACAATATATTGTAAACATTTCTCAAATCAATAAATGTATTTCTTCAAAATCCTTTTTATTAATCTCTAAGATTTCAGAATATAAATGAAACACAATTGTCTCAATCAATCTCTACTGAAGGACCTTTAGATACCAGTTTCTTCATTTATTAAGTGATCCAACAAACTATATTTGTTTAAGTACTCATCCTAATATTTTAGTTTCATTTTTTAATAAGTTATTAAGATGGGAACTGTAGAATTTTCAGGATTTTATATATGTATGTGCAACGATCTATTTATTATCTCTCTATCTATCTATTCGAACAGTTTTATGGATTCTGATGAATTGACTTGCTCCAAGTCAATCTCATGTTCCAGGACAACACGAGTGTAGTCATTTGTAATTGCTGAACAAGACATGATATATTCTTGAAAACTGAATGTCTTTCTGAATCAGTATGTTTATTAATATGTTATTGGCTATTTTATATCCTCTGCATCGTTCATTTTTTGTCTTGATCATTAGTTTAAGAATGTCAGCTTTATGTTTGGATTTTTAAATCTGTTTTGAATTTGTACTTTTTCAATATGTAATTTTAACATGTGTGGAATATGATTTTTCTTTCTGTTTCATATGGAAATATGTTAAAATATGTAATCAAATTAGTATTTAAATGTATAATTTCTTCCTTTATTTTAACATTTTATCTTTTCTCACCACACAATTATATATGTATGCATATTTCAGTACTCTCATTCTGTTTGACCATTTTACTATTTTGGGAATTTTTTGTTTTGTGGTTTTCAAAATCAAATTAATATTTTTGTCATTTTTATCAAAAATGTTATAAAATAATTTATTTTTTTCTACAGATCTGAACAGTAATATTTATATTTTTGTATTTACTGAAATCTATTTCTGAAGTTTCTTACCTGATGCATTTATTTTTCCTCTATACTATTACATCAACACCAAGTCATTTTAAATAAGTAACATTTTAATACTTATGAGGGTAAATTTTCTTATTTTGCTGTTTTAAAATACAAAAAAAATCATTGCATTAAGTTGTAGAGAAAATCTTACTGTCATTTTATAAAAATTATATTAAACTTATGTGTTAATTATGAAAGAAATGACATCATTATAATAGTAAGTCTTCCAAATGATACAGAACGTATTCTCAGTTGTCCATGCACCTTTTATGGCTTTAAGTAAAGTCTTTAAAGTTCTGAACAAAAATTACTTTCTTCATTTTAATAAGCACGACTTGGTCACACAAAATGTTAACATTAGAAAGCTGTATAAAGTATTTATGGAAACTCATTTCTGTGTTTGCAACTTCTCTGTGAATGTAAAATTGCAAAATAAAAAATGTGCTGAAACTGTTCTTTCATTTTTTTGTTGCTTTTTATATTCATTTAATAAATATCTTAAAAACACAATGCACTGGGTTATAGGCAAATATTATGATAATTAAAGCTAATGAACCATCCACCTAAACCGTTGCATAATTATTGTTTTCAAAAATTGAATATAAACCAAAAAACCTCAGTAAAAAGCAGATGATCACTGACGCAACAAAGTTTCTTGCAATTCTCTTTTCTTCATTTTTGTCCTCTTTTTCCCCCACAAAGAATTTATCCAGGTGTGTGGGAGTTCAAAATGTACAAAAGGTGAGAAGAGTCTTGTCTCACTGTTTAGTCCATTTGTGTTGCTAAACAAAATACCTGAGAAATGGTAATTTTCAAAGAAGAAAAATTTATTCTTTCATAATTCAGGAAGCTGGAAAGTCCAAGATCAAGGTGCTGACATCTGATGTGAACCTTCTTTCTGCCTTCCCACCTGGGGGAAGGTGAAAGGACATGAAAGGACAAACACTGTATCCTCACATAGCATAATTGCAAAAGGAGAGTCAATCTAGTCTCACAAGCCCTTGAGTAATAGCATTAATTCATTTATGAGGGCTCCAGGCCTCTCTAAAGGCCTTATTCTCAATACTGTTGCATTGGGGATCAAGATTCCAACACATACACTTTTGAGGGGACAAAAGCCATTCAGACTATGACACTCACCATTGCAAAGAGGTACATTGCAAACACCGCACCAAAGACGCAATAAGAAGACATGGCGGCACAGGCCTGAGTCAAGTCTGCTCAATAAATAAACAAGTAAACCTCACAAGATAGCAACACATGGGGCTAGCAGACCCAAGGACATTGATCTGGACAATTCAGCTCCATTAAGTCCTGCCTATAGACCCTTATCCCCCTTTGACTAGACCATACAGTATAAAAAAGTTGCAAAATAGTAAGTTCTAGAGACAGACATCACATATATTAGTTTTGGAACTTAATAACTATATACCATGCACAAGACATTCCACATCTCCAGCCTAACTTACATCATCACTGAAATAGGGTTGCTCTTTCACATCTCTGTTCTTTTGCTCCATATGTATTTGTATCTTAATCTTGTCAAACTGTGTGTTTACTTATTCAAATATATAATAAAAGGAGACAATGAGGTAGCTATTGTCATAGGTGCTGGTGATACATTAGTTTCTATTTCACCCACTAGATTGGGTTATTTGAAGGAGAGACTATTTTTTTTTTTTTATTTACATTGCCTTTACCACCCTGCACCAACTAGCTCTCTTAAGAGTTTAGCAAATATTTAACAGAAGAATTTCCTTCACAGCAAATGTAGCTTCATATATTCTAAAGCTCCTGAATTTTCTCACCAGGTTTACTACACTGGAAGTCCTAGTGTTTCAGAAAATTTTCATTTGTTGCTTGGGAGAATATTGAGGACAAGAATAATGTCTGCACAAGGAATAGAGAAGAGAAAAAATGCTATTTATATCAAGTGCTGCTTGTATAATCTTTTTTCTACATGTACTGCCATAAAGTAGAGAAATGCATGCATCCAGTTGAGTTCTTACAGTGTAAAAGTTTGGAAATTCTTTAAGGAATATGCATGTACCCATGGGAATGTGTCTATGAGATAAGGATATTTTCCTGTTGTGAACTTCATACAAAATTATTAAGGCTAAGTTCACGTTTGTCTAGTTAATTCAGATGAAAAGGCCAGTTCAACAAGAATGACTATATGAAATACAGGAAGCCCTCTGGGTTTATGGACTCAAGATTTCCAGTGTTCAGTATTTATCATCAAGATGGCATGTGTTAGGTTGATTGATGTTCCTCTGGGTTGCTTCAGCCCCGTTTGTTTGCTGCATTTTCATGACTGGTATAGTCATACAAATGGTCGTGGGCTGGATACACAAGTTCTGTGTTAAAGAAGAGGTTGGCAAATTAAAGAAAGATGTTCAAGGCAAACAAGCTCTTAATACATATCTCCATGGCATAATTAGGACTTAAACATTTGGGATAAGTAAAATGAAATCTTTGTGTTGTTCTGAGTTACTTTGCTTTAGGAGGAAAAAACCTGTAAATTATATTTTTGCCTAATCCCAGGTGTTTTTTAAAATTTAATTTTCCAAGAAAAAATTATTCTTGTTTATTTATATACTCTGAAAATGAGTTATGAGATTTGATATGGAATAATGTGAAAAATAAATATGTGATTAGAGTATATCTTTCAGGACTATTCCTCGCATCAGTGTTATGAGGAACTAATGTTAGTAACACTGCAAACATATGAAAAACATCTAGACAGTGGTGACATTTGCCCCCCCAAAAATCTCTGATCTTCAAACTCCTTTATGTCAGGAACCAAACACAGTGTTTAAGGACATAAAATTCTTATGTGCAAAATATAGTGGGAAAACATTGTGTCAGATCCTTAGATTTCATCATGCAAAACATGTGGTTATCCACTGTTCTTAAAATTAAATACTGTTGTCACTAGCCCATTGCAAACCAACAATAATATGGGAATATACAGTTGACAGAAAAATACAATTGACATTATTTTACATCTGTTTAAGGGCCAGGTTATATCCAAATATAATTCCTAGTCAATGATAAAATGCAGGCTATTGTGATTATGCCATCTATAGAAGTCACTTGAACAGATGGAAAGCGTAAAGATTTGTGAACCATCCTTAACCAGGACAAGGTGTTTTCTAATAGTGTGTGTGCATGTGTATGTGTATCTATTTGTGCATTGGTTATCAAAGTGTTATTCAAAGTAGTTTTACTAAGGTAAACTTGTCAGATCCAAGTCATAACCTCAATCTTACACAATTGTTTAAGAGATTTAAAACAAAATCAACTTTATTTAAAATAAAATAAAACTTTGAATAAAACTACAGAAGTTACCATTTGATAAATCAGACCTGCAGAGACTATAACTTATTTTTAACAAACAGTCCTATTACACAGAAAGTCAAGAGAAAAACATTTTGATTTCCAATTAACATGTTTACTGCAGAAATTATCGCATTATCTATGTTTTTCTTTCTTTTAAAATATTTTATTTCCCCAGTAAAACTGAGAATGAAATGAATCTTAAGCTTATATGTGCATAAAGGCATATTGCTTAGTTTTGAAATGTTGATAAGTACAAGTTCGTATGTCTTTTTCTTTATTGACAAGTTAATTTATCTTTTATTCGTAACCATTTCTCAACTCATTTTACATTTTGTAGTTTATTTAAGAAAAAGTGCTCCTTGTGGTAATTTAAATAAAAGTATAATCATTTTTGAAGTAACTGATGTTTACAATATTAAGACATGACAGGGTTTTCTAAAGCAGTTTTTTATGCTAGAAGATATGCTTAGTTGTACCTGAAATAATATTTTCTAGAAAAATATGACTCAAAAGTGTTTTCTCAATGTTGGGCAAAGACAAAGTCCCTCTAGTGTATACTAACATGATATTTTTGTACAGTAGCTTTCACTTGCCATCTTTTCTCTTGATAAAAACGCTTAGCATCAAGATGAGCATCCCACATTTGTTTTCCAGTAACCCTTCCTACATACAACACATTAGGACATGATTCAAAAAGTCCTTAAAGCATTTCTTCTGACCGTTTTGTTTCAGTAGATTTATTCCTATACTAATCTACACTGGAGGATCCTACTTTTCTAGGAATGACTTAAAAAGAGTAATAATAACAACTACAGAGGAGTAGTCCAAGAGGCCAGATTTCTGAATAAATTACCAGTTGGCATTAATGCCTCAAATTTAGTATGAATCTGGAAAGGTAGTAATTAGCTTGAGAAGCAAAAGAAGAATAAACATAGATATTAGGCAACGCATTAAACTATAGAACAATTATTATACTGCTTTCATAACATAATGCAACTTTTTTTTTTTTTGAGGCAGAACTTCTGTCACCCAGGCTGGAGTGCAGTGCTGTGCTTGACTCACTGCAAACTCTGCCTCCTGGGTTCAAGTGGTTTTCCTGCCTCAGTTGCACGAGCAGCTGGGACTACAGGTGCATGCCACCACATCCAGCTAATTTCTTGTATTTTTAGTAGAGATGAGGTTTCACCATATTGGCCATGCTGGTCTCTAACTCCTGACCTCATAATCCACCCACCTCAGCCTCCCAGAGTGCTGAGATTACAGGCATAAGCCACTATGCCCGGCCCTACGGTGCAACTCTTTACTCAACATCAAATCACCAGTGAACCCACTTTGTTGCAGTATGGGTCCTAGCTTGGCCACAGAGGTGGCTCTTCTCCTTTATTTGGAAGCAGTGGATTCATACGCATGCTGAAGAGTCGTGTGCCATGGTTATCTCTTTGTGGTCCGTGTTCTATGGCAAGAAGTTCCCTCGACCATAAGTAGTTCCACACCTTCACATCCTATAATTACCAATCCTGAACAGTTCATTCGACTTCTATTAGGATCTCAGTCTTTGATCAACAGAACATCTTACTTTCCATTCTCTTTGCCATTTAATAATTTTAATAAACTAGCAGGTTCTAAACTATTAGAATCTTTGGCTTAATAAAATCATGTGACTATTTGACCTGCTACAAAATGGAAATTTTTTTTTATATTTAGTTTAAATAGGTAATGGTCACTGTTGTAATTTCTGAAATTGTACGCAAGTACACATCATCTTTGAAAATCCATCTTGCCAGTATGGAGGACATATTTTTACCTTATAAGATCCAATTATTTTCTATCTTGTACCCCCTTTCTTCTGTCCTCATTATAGCTGATGACGCTTTCCTCCGTGTGACATCTGAACCTTCTATATAGCAATATTAGGGAACTTTTAACATTAATTAGAATTATTGGTTTATGTGTTTACTTCTTATACTAAATAATAAGCACATTGAATACAGTATATTATGTGCCTGGAATATAGTAAGCACCAAATAAATGTCTATAGAATGAATTGATTAATGTATCACACTTATATTGTTATTAGGAATGAGTAAGGAGAAAATATTAAAATATAAAACATCATTTGTAAAGATCTTTTAAATTCTAGAATCATTACAAAAGTCAATGCAAAGTTAAATTTTTTCTATATATAAAAATCACAAAAAATCTTTAATAATTATGGTAATAGTTAAAGAAACTGAAAAAAATGTGAATATTGTTTTCAATTTTATTGTTTTCATTTGGAAACGTACTAGTATTTGAATATACTCTAAATTGTGGCTTTGTTTTATTCCACTTTTCCTATAAATGTATTAGAGTTAAGCTAAGAGTAGATAGCAACAACAAAATATAAAGCTTGAAACTGGGAAACACTGAATAAAATGCAGCATAATAAATGTTTATCTTGATAATTAGGAAGTAAGTTTTCCTGAAGTATGCATTTTTAAAAGCCAATGACGTCAGTTCCCACTGTAATGTCACTTATATCATAAAAGTGTCCTTTGGTCTGCCACTTGCAAGTGATTTAAAAAAATAATATAGTACATGGTAGAATTTGTACAGAACCCTATTTTATGTGAGAATCCAAAGATAGACTCCTAAGTACCATTTGGTTCCTTCATACAAATACTAAGTTACCTAAGCACTTTGGCATACAAGGCAGAAATAACTGTGTATTTACTCTGTAATTATATGATATTTAACCTTATAATTAAAGGAACAACAGTTGCCACATACACAAAGTGCACTTACAGGAAGTAAGTGCTCTATAAAATAAAGCAATTACTGCAATAAACTATATAATTAAAAATCTCTTAAGGCACCAACAAGGCTTGCCCAGCTAATTCTAAAAGTACCAGAATAGTTACTCCAGATGCATTATCTTGTGGTTTACAAAGAATTGAAAATGTATCTTTTTCAGAAGCCTGTTCTCTGGAAAAGAACACAAACAAACTAAAACCTTTTAATTTGTTCCCAGAGCTAGTACACCCACCCTATTTGGGGAACAGGCTGAAGTTAGAAGAGCATTCTAAACACTAATGTCCAAATGCATTTTTGATAATAAGTGATGATTCAAAGCAGACCTATCCATTGGCATTGAGAGAAACAATGTCTCTTTTTAAAGGCACATCCGAAGATGTACTATGCCACTTTTTCAGAGAAACCCTAAATGTAGTTGGGGAGATATTTCTCTTTCAGAGAACCACCTGTGTTTGACTGTCTATCCTTTGTTACAAATGGTTATAAAACAATTGAATAATAATCACGGAAAAGCTTTTCTGTTGTTCTCACCAACTTTCAATATACAGCCATTTCTCCAGTTATATCCTATGTTTTACCCTTACTTTCGTTAACTTTTTAAACAAGAACTTTTAATTTTGTGCTCCTTTGAGGAGAATCAGGTCTTTTTAATTGATTTCATATCACAGATAATCCAGAGGAACTAGCATGTACGACTTCTAGGTTTTTTCACTTACGAATCCATGTGGATAGAATGTCCATTCACTGAGATAGAAACCAACTAGAAGAAAATCAGGTTAGTGTGGAATAATATGCATGTAATTTTGACATGTTGGATTTGAGATTAGTTTAGAATTTACAAATGATATTTCAATTATGCAGGTGATTATACATACAGTTGGCCTTCTATATCCATGAGTTTTGCATTCATGGATCCAACCAACTGTGGATCAAAAACATAGTATTGGGGGCAAAAATATTCCAATACTTACAAAAAGAAAAGCTTGAGGCTGGGCGCGGTGGCTCACGCCTGTAATCCCAGCACTTTGGGAGGCCGAGGCGGGCAGATCACGAGGTCAAGAAATCGAGACCATCCTGGCCAACATGGTGAAACCCCGTCTCTACTAAAAATACAAAAATTAGCTGGGCGTGGTGGTGCGCGCCTGTAGTCCCAGCTACTCGGGAGGCTGAGGCAGGAGAATTGCTTGAACCCAGGAGGCGGACATTGCAGTGAGCCAAGATTGTGCCGCTGCACTCCAGCCTGGTGCCTGGCGACAGAGCAAGACTCTGTCTCAAAAACAAACAAACAAACAAACAAAACTTGAATTGTTGGGCACAAATTATGAAGTTGAATCCATGTGAACAAATTGATATGCAGACACTGTATTTGGTAACATAAGACAAGGAGCCCCAACCCCAGGCCACAGACTGTATGGGCTGCACAGCAGGAGGTGAGCTGCAGACTAGTAAGTGGGAGCTTCATCTATATTTACAGCTGCTCCCCATTGCTCAAATTACTGCCTGAGCTCCACCTCCTGTCAGATCAACAGCGGCATTAGATTCTCATAGCAGCGCAAACCCTATTGTGAATTGCTTATATGAAGGATCAAGGTTGCACACTCCTCATGATAATCTAATGCCTAATGATCTCTCACTGTCTCCCATCACCCACAAACGAGAGCATCTAGTTGCAGGAAAACAAGCTCAGGGCTCCCACTGATACCAGATTATGATGAGTTGTACGATTCTTTAATTATATGTCACAACATAATAATAATAGAAATAAAGTGCACAATAAATGTAACACACTTGAATCATCCTGAAACCATCCCCACTCCCATCTGTGGAAAAGTTGTCTTCCACAAAACTTGTCCTTCGTGCCAAACAGGTTGGGGATGGCTGTTATAAGAAATCTAGAGTTGATTTAAAGTATATGGGTGGGCT
Organism: Cacajao melanocephalus; assembly: GCA_963573385.1. Classification (NCBI taxonomy): domain Eukaryota; kingdom Metazoa; phylum Chordata; class Mammalia; order Primates; family Pitheciidae; genus Cacajao; species Cacajao melanocephalus. The sequence goes on from CAUYLG010059995.1 coordinate 250,680, forward strand.
ATATGCAAATACTGCACCGTTTTATATACAATACTAGAGCATCCCTGGATTTTTGTAACTACAGGCATCTTGGAACCAAACCCCCATGGATATCAAGCAGTGACTACATATGAAGTCAGAAGAGATATCAAGGGTACAGAGGGTCATTGAAGTAACGAGTATAGGTAAGATTTTCTAGTGAGAGAGCCCATTGGTGATAATAGAACAGGTTTAGAACCAAGGTTGAAAACATTAATAGGGAAAAACAAGGTGGACGGAGATGGGAAGGCAATGAAGGCACCATGGCTAGCCTGGTAGAAAGAGGCACAGGAGAGTATGGTGTCAAAAAATCAAGGAGAGACAGTTTTTCAGTAAGGCAGGGATGGCCTACAATGTTAAATGTTGTTGAGACACAGGAACATGAAAACTAAAAATATCCTTTAGATTTAGTATCATGGAGAGCATTCACGACCATCAGAGCCATCAATAATGGTTGAACTTTCCAATACTTATGTGAATATGAGGACTTATTTTTTTAAGTCAAATGACTGTATGGAAGTTATTTTAATGGTAATTGTTCATCTAGTATTAGATTGCTGATAAAAGATCATATAATCCTACCTGAGTAATGCTTTTGAAGGAACTTTTGTTTAACAACACACACTTGAAAATAAGAGTACAGCTATAGTTAAGCAGCATGATTTAGTCATACTTTGAAGAATGCATATGAATTGTGTTCTATTTGCTATAACACTGTGGTATATTGTCCTTAAATCACAACTTTTTGAACTACTTTAATTCATTTTGATAGACAATTTTACAAATAGCATAAATGACTCTTTTTGAAAAAAAATTTGCTCATTTTTATTCTAACCACATGTGAAAAGATAGATAAAATAAAATATAAGTAGATGCCCTCTTTTTTTTCTAGTTTTGAATCTCCATCTTCTTTTGTATACTTTTCTTGGTCATTTCCTTCTTATCACTTGTATTCTTTTCCTAAATCCCTAGAACTCAATAAGTCCCTTTTGTGAGGAACAGAGCACTATGTGTTGGTCATAATGATATCCCTTTCAATGCCTAATGTAAACCTTGAATGTGGCAAGGACCTTATGAATACTTATTAAATAAAAGTAATAGAAATAGAAGTCTACGTGCCTTTTCATTCCACTGAGCACGCGTAATTACATTTTCGTTAATTTAACATGTATTATGATTTTTGCTGATTCAAAGCCTTAGAGCAGCATATCCACATTCCCAGGATACACTCATTAATCAAATAAATATTCTTCAGTTTCCTACTAAGTGTAAACAGTGCAGTGAAGAGAAACATAACTCTTGTCCTTGCTGGAGTAAGACCACAGAGCTGTGCCCTGTTATAACAAAGCCTGAAGCCACCAATCACCTCCTTTTCTTTTATATGAAAAACAGCCTTTTTTGGAGCTTTTGGAACATACAGATTTTGTTTCATTTTTCTTTATTTTCTTTACTTTGTGATAGTAAATTTTTCATTGTTTCACATTTCTAAGTCACCTACAACCTCCAAAAGATATATAGCAGCAGTCCATTTTTGTTTGTTTTCCTTTAGAAATCCATATTCCAATAAGGGCTGTTGAAAATAGGGGAGAAAGAAGACTATGCAATATCTTTCTCTCATTATCAGAGATTCTTTTTAATTTTTGGCATCTTGTCCCACCAATTATGTCTCTCCCACAGAAGGAGGTGAAATGAGTTAGGTAATTCATGAATTAGGGAAAGGAAATCCTCCCAGCTCCCTGCCACATGTCTCCCTACAGGTTTCCCCCAGGCAGCCAAGGGACCACCAAAAACTAGAGGTTCTGCCATCACTAATCCATGCTGTTAATTTTACAGAGAGACCTGGGAGGGTCTGTGTTTGTTCAGTACTGACTGTAACTGGGTGTGTACACCCATATAATTTTAGGATTCATTGTTAGGAAATACTGCCCACACAAAGACTATATTTTTCAATACCACCTTCATAAAAATGGTCTGTGCCTGACTCCTCTCGCTCTGTCTCTCAACAGGTTTCACATTCACGCAGGGAAAAAAAGGCATCATTCACTGTGCCCTCTGAAAATGTTCACAAGTCTAAACTTGTGTGGAGTCTGGTGTTCGCTCTGAGATGCTGAGCTCTTTACTCCGACTTTGCTTTTTTGGTCACTTAAATACAAAATCCTTACTTTACTTTGCAAATTTTATGTTTTCTCAAAGCTCACTCATACTATCTGTATTTTTTATAATTTTCTATCTATATTGTTAAAGTCTTCTTCTTTGACTATAATATACATACAACAAAATATAAAGAGTATTGTTATTTCCTTAAGGTAGCAAAAAAAGCAAGTAATTTAGATTTAGAGTGTCCTTTAAAAATTTTTGGCTTATTCTTGGTTGTAAACACAATGGGATTTTTTACTTCTGATTACAAGAACAATGTGGAAAATCTGTAAATAATAAGTTTGAGTAAAGTTGGTTTGCACTCAAATGAAACTAGTCCTTGACAGCCACTGCTCTCCATATATGACCAAACTGGAATTAACAAAATTTTTAACAGTGGGGAGTTTGGACATGTGTTTGCCCCTGGAGGTCAGTCTCATGTTCGGTCATTTAAAGAAAGGGAACTGGCTCTAGATATAGTCATTAAGGCAGACACATCTGCATATCCCATTTAGTGATGTCACTATACATTGAGAAATGGACCCTTAACAGGGATGGCCATACATTTAGACAGCTTGAGTTCAAATCCTGTCTCAGCCATTTACAAATTACACTACTTAAATTCCTAACTTCACTATGATTTCATCAGTAAAATAAACAGTAGTATTAATTCACAGAATCTTTATGATGAAGATATTAACACAGCAATTACTCATTAAATGTTAACAATTATTGTTATAAAAGGCAACCAGATGGCCAACTTTTTTCATGGAATGTTTTTGTTAGCCTAAAAAAGTTTAGCTATCACTGAATTTCTTAGTATACGGAACACATGGCAGTGATACTGAAAAACTTGCACTAGAATCTTAGAATATCCTGGAAAAAGGAATCAAGACCCTAATCTATTTTGCATAATGCTTAGGGATGTTTGAAATAGATCTAAAGAACTATAGTGTCCTTAGGTATTCTCACTGGGTAGCCTTATCTCTCTCTCTCTCTTTCTCTCTCTCTCTCTCTCGCTCTCTCTCTCTCTCTCTCACACACACACACACACACACACACACACACACACACACACACACAGAGTTGAGTCTGAACTGGGATTCTGCCTCCCTATCAGAGTCACGTTGCTTGAAAGCAGGAGTTGGAATCTATTTTTGGAAAAGGCATATAGTACATATTTTAGGTTTTGCGTGTCATAAAGTCTCTGTCCAGACAACTCTATCATCACAGCATAAAACAACTCTAGGTAATAAGTAAATGAATGTGTGTAGCTGTGTTTTAATAAAACTTTATTCATGGACACTGAGATATAAATTTCATATTTTTTGTGTCACAACATATTGTTGTTCTTTTGATTTTTTCCAACAATTTGAAAACAGGAAAACCATTCTTAGCTCATGAACTACACAAAAACACATGGCAGATAGAATTTTGCTTGTTGGTAATAGTTTATTAAACCTTGTTTTAGAGGATTTCTTTTGTCTTTGCAACCTTGATCTTTCTGAAACTGGCCCAATTGTCCCATAGAACTAATATTATGGTGTTATGAATAAACATGGAAACTGAATAAACATAGAAACTTTGTCTTACCTGAGTTCCTCCCTTAAGCAAAAAACTGAAACTCCACATCCAGACAATGAGATGCCAGACTCCTCATCTCTCATTTATTCCTTATTCCTCCAAAATCTCTGTTTTCTGTCTCATACATTCCTTCTCCACTATATAATCCCTCCATTTTAGTCAGCTGGGAAAGATAGATTTGTGATTTGGCTTCCATCTCTCTCACTGATGTCACCCAGATTAAAAGCCCTTTTTGCTGGCAGTGCTCCTTATCTCAGTGATTGGCTGTCTGTGTGGCAAGCAATGGGACCGGACCCTTAGATGTTGGTACCCCAACCAGGAATGCACTGATCATGGCTTGGCTACCCCATGGGTCAGAACAGTCTTGAAAGCCCTGCTAAGCAGCTGCCCGCCCATTTTTTGGCCTGAGGTAGATTTCAGTCTCTGTTTGGCCCTGCCACTGCCAGCCCCAACTGTGTTCCTGAGTGCCTAGGAAGAACATCCTTTGAAATGTGACATTTGCCTCTGGATAGGTGATTGTCTTGGGTGGATATCAGACAGCCAGAATGACTTCTTTCAATTTGGGAAATTCTAGGGGAATTTCCATTTGCAGGTTGAATAAGCCCATCTGATGGAGGAACCACCCTAAATGCTTCAGTTTCAACACTCTTGGAGCTTGTTAGTAATTGTTTGTGGGTACGTAGACAAGTGAGTATCCTTTGTGAGTCCAGAAAGTGTGATAGGCTCCTCTCCATTTGAGAGACTCTGAAGGAATTTCTGTTGAAGATTGAACAAGACTAACTGATGGGAAGAAGCAGCACTTCAGCTGTTTCCGTTTGGATACTCTTGAGGCTTGCTGGTTTCTGCAGCAGTTGCATTATGTTTTGGTGATTGTGTGTGTGTCAATGTAGTCATGGGGCTTGGGATTCGATCTCAGAGTGCAGCCTGCTCGCATGCATTTTTCATGGTCGGTCTGAATATAGTTGTAGGCCAATAAGGCAAAGGAAAGTCTAGTCTATGACCACACTATGCTGGACCTGCCCTTTTTTGTCTGATCTTGAAAGGTTTATGAATTGTATTGCTGTCTTATAATTGGATTCATTTTCCAGTTGAAAGGAAAAACAGGATGGAATTTCATGTATTCAGGCTTTTATGTTGCTTTTTTAAGCAGGGTTGGGCCTGATAAGTACATGACGGTCTTTGGTTGTGTATTTGGCCTCAGAGTTCTTTGGAGTCATGGAAGGTTTAGCCTTTAAAAATTGAACTGCTGTGAAAACTGTGTTACCCCAAATTTTAGTTCACAGCCTTCACTGGATGACCTGGATGACTTATCAGGGCTAAGGTTAGCCATGTGAACATGTTTCTAAACCAGTGAGTTTGACTGTTACCACATGGCTAGAATTCTGAGGCAAAAGCTACTAGATCGTGTGTGTGTGTGTGTGTGTGTGTGTGTGTGTCCATGTTATGTATTGTGTTTACAGGGTACCAAATGGGCTCATAAATAAAAGAGCACTCATGCATTAACTAAATAATTCCAAGCAGTTTTCAGGTTTACCTGACTTAAGTAAATCTTTAATTAAAAAGCTGACTTTAAAATTACTGGTGAAATAAAATTAAAAATGTCTTCAGAATTTGTCAGCATGTTTTGTTCTGGCTTTACTGATTATTTTACATTTGCCTCTGCTGGATATTTTGAAGTGTTGATCTTCAGCAAATGTTTGTAAGACTGTAAATTCAGCTAAGAACAAAATGAGATCATTACATTTGTAATAGTTTTTATCTTTTGAGACTGAGTCTTGCTCTGTCACCCAGGCTGCAGTGCAGTGGTGCAATTGTGGCTTACTGCAACCTCTGGCTCCCGGGTACAAGGGATTCTCCTGCCTCAGCCTTGAAAAGGATTTAGTCATTCAATTTCTTTTCTCACCTCCTGTAATTTTATTACTCTGTTCCTAACTGCTATTGTGTCCTGATACTAAACTTTATGTCTTGAAAGTCTAGGAAAGCTGTGTTTTCCTTAAGTGTGACTTGATTCTATACTCTTGACTTTTCTTGGTATGGCTAAATTGTTGATCAGGTTTGACTTTCAATTTCTGTCTAAATTGTTCATCAAGTTTGATTTATGGCAAGCCTCTCTAGTCTTGCTATAGGTAGAAACCATCACACTGCAGAAGGCATTTCTTTGCCTGTTGGTAACTGATATAAGAAACATATTTTACATTTCATCAAAATAATTCCTATTGGTTTTCTAATTGCTTTAAAAAACTAAGATTTAAAAGAATTAGGGCTTTAACATCCATGTAATTTTTTATTACTTTTAATGTCCTTGTGCTGTTAAGTCAGAGCTTTCACTCCTGGATTTGAAAAAGGAACCAACTTCTAAATCGAACATTGGCTTTAGTCAGAGCCTCATCTTCTGAACTGGAAGAAGGCTACAATCAAAATAAATTGCTTTTGTGAGACACAGGGCAAGAAATGAAAACTATTCAATCCTTCAAGACCCAGAGACTATTGCAAAAGAGGTGGACATGTGAGACTGTAAGAGCTGATTTTTAGGGATAAGAATAGTTCAGAATTTTTCTGTAAATTAAACATTAATAACAAAAGCACACTGACGCATCTGGACACCTTTGTTGGAATACAGGGTATTCTTGAAACATTGATCTACTCTTTAGTCGAAAATTGTAAAAGGTTATAAAAGATTTATGGAACTCTTATCTGATGATCAAATTGATTAAAATTAGGTAGGATTTTTTATGAAGTTATATTAAAATTAACTTTAACATTAATAGTACACTATACAAAGGTAATTTTTTTCTCTTTGAAACAAATTTTTTGTGTAATATTAATAAGAGATAATAAAATACATTTGTTTACCTTTGGAGTAAACTGCAGGAAAAAAAAAGAGGCGCTAGAGAGACAGATTTAATTGGCCCCATGCTGTCTTTATTAGGTCTTACTGTTTGGGAAACTGAGTCTCCTTACCAGTAAATAATCAAGAGGGTATTTTTCCATAAATATTTGAATCATCATTTTGTTTAAATAAATGACTCTTTTATAGTGACCTGTGATTCTATTTTGTGATACCAAGTTTTTTGAACTTTTGATATTTAACAAACTTTCTAAAATCAAAATTTCATGTTCTAAATTTAGTCATTTTGACCTTAAATGAACTTTTTAGACATTAGGGGCCCTTGAAGTCTAAGAGGACCACATTAGTCTTATTTGGTATGTTAAAATTATACAGGATAGCATTGTCAAATATGAAATGATGTTTAACTTTCTTTGGGTTACATTTATGTATATGTGTTATTAATGTGTATTTCAAAATTGTATAAAGCTCCTGAAATTCTGGTATGTCTTAGTATATGTTATAAGAAATAATTATGATTATTATTTTAAATTGTTGTATGCCACAAAAATAACCAAATTTGTCTATTGTGTCTTTAACCATGGCTGACTTATTGTTTCACTTTGATTCTTCTCAAAAAGTGGTTTATAATCAGCTACAACTCAAAACTTGCTTCTTTATGGGAATTCGTGAAAAGGACTCTTGAATGAAGGTTTCCAGTAACTTTGGAGATTGTGATATTTTAACTAGAGAGAAAAATCTTAGGACTTTCATTAGAGAGCTAACATGTTCATGAGTCCCCATATTGAGCAGAACAGGGATTAATTGCATGGGCTGTACTAATCAAAGTGTTTTGTTTTGTTTTGTTATGTTTTTCAGAGTCAAACATCTTTTCTTTCTTTCTTTCTTTCTTTTTTTCTTTCTTTCTCTCTCTTTCCTTCCTTCCTTCCTTCCTTCCTTCCTTCCTTCTCTCTTTCTTTCTCTATTTCTCCCTTTCTCTTTCTTCCTTTCTTCCTTCCCTCCTTCCCTCTTCCTTCCCTCCTTCCCTCTTCCTTCCTTCCTTCCTTCCTTCCTTCCTTCCTTCCTTCCTTCTTCCTCTCTTTCTCTCTCTCTCTTTCTCTCTTTCTTTCTTCCTCTGTCTCTCTTTCTCTTTCTTTCTTTTCTTATTTTTCTTTCTTTTTTTGAGACATCGTCTCACTCTGCTGCCCAGGCTGGAGTGCAGTGGCACAATCAGAGCTCACTGCAGCCTCAACCTGGTGGCCTCAAGTGATCCTCCCACCTCAGCCTCCCAAGTAGCTGGGACTATACCATGTACAACCATGCGTGGCTAATCTTTCTTTCTTTCTTTTAGTAGAGACAGCGGCTCACCATGTTGCCCAGGCTGGTCTCAAATTACTGAGCTTAAGCAGTCATCCCACTTCAGCTTCTAAAAATGCCTAGATTACAGCTATGAGCCACCACCAGGTTGCTTTTTTTCTTTTGTGTTATTTATGGCCTTTAGCAACTGGATAGAATATATATTCTTGTATACAAAATTTAAAGCATATTTATCTCTTTACTTGATTTTTGCAGAATTTGGAAACTATAAGTATTTTTTTATTTATGGCAATATAGTTATTTGTATAAGTTCAATAAGAGTCTGTTTTCTTTTATAACAGGACACACTTGGAGGCACTAGTTATTTTACAAAAGCTTTAACCAGAACGACATATTTTCACATATGAACAGACTGCTACGAGGAACTTAGATTTACTCTATACAGCTGATTAAAGCCCTTTTTGAAAGATTGGCCTTTTACTTTGTCTACAAGATTTCTTTACAGGATTCCTGAGGTGTGATAAGAAAAGCATGTTACTTTTTGACTGGCCCAAGAACCTCAAGTTGTTCACTGAATTTATGCAGCTTATCTGCAGGTGCAGGTAAATCCTTGGCTGGGCTCAAGAGGTCTTTAAAACTTAAATGTGATTCTAGTTCTAGATCCTTGAGGAAGCACCACACTGTCTTCCACAATGGTTGAATTAATTTACACTCTCACCAAAGGTTTAAAAGCGTTCCTGTTTCTCCACATCCTCTCTAGCATCTGTTGTCTCCTGATTTTTTTAATGATCACCATTCTAACTGGCATGAGATGGTATCTCAATGTGGTTTTGATTTGCATTTTTCTAATGACTAGTGATGTTGAGCTTTCTTTCATATGTTTGTTGGCTGCATAAATGTCTTCTTTAGAAAGTGTCTGTTCATATTCTTCACCCACTTTTTGATGTGGTTGTTTTTTTTTATTGTAAATTTGTTTAAGTTCTCTGTAGATTCTGGATATTACCCCTTTGTCAGATTGGTAGATTGCAAAACCCAGCAATCCTATTACTGGGTATATACCCAAAAGATTATAGATCATTCTGTTTTAAAGACACATGCACAGGTATGTTTATTGTGGCACTGTTCACAATAGCAAAGACTTGGAAGCAACATAAATGCCCATCACTTACAGGCTAAAGAAAATGTGGCACATATATACCATGGAGTACTATGCAGCCATAAAAAATGATGAGTTCATTTCCTTTGAAGGGACATGGATAAAGCTGGAAACCATCATTCTCAGCAAACTGACACAAGAACAGAAAACAAAAAATTGCATGTTCTCACTCATAAGTGGGTATTGAACAATGAGAACACATGAACACAGGGAGGGGAACATCACACACAGGGGCCTGTTGGGGTGTGGTGTGCTGGCAGGGGATAGCAGGGTTCGGGAGATGGGGAGGGATAGCATTAGCAGAAATACCTAAGGTAGATGACAGGGTATTGGATGCAGCAAACCACCATGGCACGTCTATACCTATGTAACAAACCTGCATGTTCTGCATATATACCCCAGAACTTAAAGTATGTTAAAAAAAAAAAGTTAAATCTGAGATGCATTATGGAAAAAGTCTCAACAAATTTAAATTTAAAAAGCCTCTATGGATAAGAAGGACTGCTCCACTTTATGCAAATAACCAGACCAAGTAAAATAAGACAAATTTATTTTGCAAATAAATTGTTCCTTTTATGATTTGTCTTTTTTAGAAATGGGAGACTGGAACTGGAGAACCAAATCCTGATAAAGACTTGAAAATCATACAAGGCTGAAGTTCAACTGCAACACAATATGTATGCCATTTTGAGGTTCTTCTGACTATCCACTCATCTGTCAAGTTAGCTTATGTTACGTTGTGGATTCACTACTCTTGGGCAAAACCAGTCCCTCTGTCTTTCATCCAGTGGAAATAGTTATGGTCATGTGAACTTTCATACAACCTTAAGTTAATATTCAAAGACCAGAAAAAGACTCTAGATAAGAAATAATAAAGAAACATGCACTTTTCAGGTTGTTATTGTTCTCCTCACAACCATAGTTTTTTTCCATGTGAGATGTGATGAATCAGGAACAATTTTTTGGTAGGCTTAGGATTGCACTCTTGGTTTTCCTGGAGGATCCACTTCATGTTCTCTGGTATTTTAAAATTTGGCTTGACTGTGTTAATAATCACCCTAGTTCAGTGTGGCTTAAAATGTTGATCTATAACCAACATGAATGTACTCAGATCACAGTGTTCCAATAAGCCAGATGCCAACGAGGTACTCATGAGTACTTCCCATTACAGGTGTGATGTTTTCATTCTTTATCATTATTTCATGGTACCCCTTCTCAGAAGGATGAATGACTAGATTCCTCATGATTGAAGAACTGATCATTGGAAAGTGGGGACTGAAACTGGCCCAATTGTCCCATAAAACTAATATTTAAATTTTTAAATAAACATAGAATTCGACCCTCCCTGATCTTAAAACTTGAAACTTCCATTTCTCTTACCTGAATTCCTTTCTCAGGAAACTGACCCTCAAGCAACCATCTGAAACTCATATTACCGCATCCAGACAACAAGATGCATAAAGTAAGCCGCCTTTTGTGGCAAGTGTTGGCTTCCTGGAAGTTTTAAGGGAGTCTTAGAGTTCTTCCTATGGAAATAAAATGATATTCACAGAGATTAACTAACTATCCTTAGAAAGCCTCTGAAATCTAAGACTTGACCTAGAAGGTTAGATTCAGTTGAAGACAAAAAGATTTTCACTGTAAACAAAATATCTCCTTTGCTTTCCTTATTGTCACCCAGTGTCATGCCTCTATGACATAGCTGAATTTCTACCCCATTCTAATTCTATTTATCTAAGAAACAAGATTAAAATTTCCCTCTATAACCAGACCGGTTATAGTCAAGACAGCCAACCAAATGACTTCAAAAATATCTCAGGGTTTATTATAATCTCATTTCCATGCTAAATGGCATTCCCACCAGCACCATGACAGCTGACAATTTCCATGAAAACGGCCAGAAGAGGCCATAATGGACAAAAAGAAAGGTGGCACTCTGGTTCTGAGTTCACTGCCCATTTCCAAAATAGACATGAATATTCTTCCCCTCAATTTTAATGTCCTCACTTTTAATGTCTCCATTATTAGAGAAACCCTGTACTTTAATCACCTCATCCCTCTCAAGTCGAGGGGTTGGTTTGTGAGCCATGCTCCCGTTTCTCCATTCTTTGTTCATGGAATAAAGCTTGTTTTGCTTGATGCTCACTTTTGGTTTCATGTATTGGCTCTGCAACACCAAAAAGGGAAAGATCCCATCTTTGGCGATAACTGAGTTTATAGCAATATGAATTTTGGAATCAATCCAGCTGTTTTTGAAAAAAAAAAAAGCTGTCATGGATTTTGATTGCATTTTAATTGAATCATAGATCAACTTGGGGAATATTACCTTTTAACACCATTAAGTTGTTTGATCCAGGAATGGTATACTTCCTTATGGTTTCTTTAATTTGTCTTAGCAATGTTTTGCAGTTTTCAGTGTACATGCCTTGTATTTTGTTGGCTAAATTTATACCTTAATATTTTATGTATCTCTGATGAGTAATTCTCCATCTAATGTTTATTTCTTTGAAGATAATTTGTCCTTCAAATTTGGTGTTTCTAAGATTAGTTTTCCTTGTCTTAAGAGTTCTATGGTTTCAATATTTTATCTCTAAATGTGGATTATTTTTTCAGAACGAGTTCAAAATTTTCTAAATAAGTATGTGTACTTTTATTTAGTTTTGAAGACTCTCTAGATATTGCCATTTCAATTATTGTCCCTCTGCATTTTTTCTACCGATGTTTCTTTCTCCTTGAAATACCACAGGCTTTCATTGTTTTATGATGTTTCCCTTTTTTTAATCTTCTATCTCTGTAGCACATTCTAGGTTATTTCTACAAATCTACCTTCTTCTTCATTAATTCTTTTCAATTAAGTCTATTTTGCTCTTTTATTCAGTAAATTTTGAACAATATTTTTAATTTTTAGGAAAGTTCAGTTTTAATTTTGATTGCTTTTGTATAGTATATTTTGATCATTTAAGTTTCTGTGTCCTTTTTTTGCCTTAATAATTGAATTCATTATTATTTTATAATTTTCTTCTTATTGTCCCAGTATCTTGAGTTCCTGGGGGTATTAATAATACTGTGTGTGTGTATGTGTGTGTGTGTGTGCACGTTGACTATTAATTTATTTTATGTAGTGGAAAATTTTTATTTTCTTTTACATTTCTTTGTTTGTTTTCTTTTTCCTTGAGGAAGTCTCTTGTATCCTGGGTTGTGGAAATATGTTTATACCGTGGTTTTGACATCATGGCCATGTGGTAGAATACCTATGGTTTTACTATCCCAGGACAAGGTCCTACATTAATTTCTTATCCTGGGCTTTCTGCCCTTTTCAGATAGGTTTATTTTTTTCCCCAGGACTCATATGTGGTCCAGTTTTGGCCTTCTTAAATTTTTCAACAGATCATAATTTTTCTCACCAAATTTACCTTATATTTTTTTAAGTAGGTCAGCATCCAAGGTTTTTAATAGTCTTCTTGTGGCAGAAGTGGTCACCTTAAGAGATTTCCATCACTGTGCAAGGATTTAAAGTTCTAGTTTATTTTACTTTGAGTAGCCCTAGTGGTGCTTTTTTGTCATCTGAACATTGAAATCCAGTTCCTAATCCCTAAGATCTCCATCTGGATCTGATAAACATCTGCAAATTTGTCTCTTCCTCTAAATGTTTTGAATTTTTAGATTCTTATTTGTTTTTGACACCTGGTGTTTGCCTTTCTGAATCATCCTTTAAAATATATCTCTGAATGGTTAGAATCTGGATCCTGAGTTCAATTTCCTGGGTTTAGAGTTAGTGCTGCTTTCAAGTAGGATGAAATTAGACAAATTTCTTAACATACCTGTGATTCAGTTTCTTCATTAGGAAATAAATCAGAGACATAAAAAATGCTAGAGATAGAGATATGAAAAGTAGAGCCTTGCTCATGGCCTTGTGGCTGATTTCTGGCAAATGAAATAGGAAAGGAAATAATATGTGCCTGTTCAGAACTGATCCATAGAAATTTCATATACATAAATCTCCATTGTCTTATCCCATTCCACAAATTCATTAGAGGCCACAGGTTGTAGATCTAAGCACCATAAGAAGGAAGGTGCCTGAGTCTGTGAATCACTTCTTGGAAAACTGTATGATCATCATTAAATTGTGAGAGGAGCAAGACGTATAGTTCATGATGTCAAACCAGATTTTGGTGTTATCACTTTCAATTGAGAAATTTATACCTTGTAATTGGTGTTGGATATTTTGTTACAGGAGCTGCCACAACAAACATCCAAAATAGTAGGCTGTGGCATAGCAGTCAGAGTGGAAACTGATACTGGGGGACAGAAAAATGTTAATCCATGATATACAGTGACAAAAGCTTAGGAAAACGTTACCTGTGATAATATGAAAGACAGTTTTAAAGGAAGTGACTAGAATGAATCAAAGTTTTATTATGTCTTTGTCTACATTAGTCTGTGTTTGACAAGGCATTCCAAAACCAAAGTGATCTCTGGTGAAAATTGTGAGGTTTGACAACAAAAATGAAAGGAATAATAAAAGGAAGTCTTGAAATATAGATTTTTGAAAAGAGAACTGTTTCTAGATCCCAATCAGTAGGGGATAAAACTGAAAAGGGATTTGAGTAATAAAGTTCTGTTAAGAATCAAGTTTGCAACTAAGACCAGATTAAAGGTGGTCTTTTCACTCAAGCATGATAGCCTTGAATAGCCTCTCAGAGGGCAAAGCCTGAAGCTATGAAGCAAAATAACCACGGAATTTTTCAGGAGAACAAAATCAGAACCTAATCAAGGAACTTCACCCACTGACAGGGTTAAAAGCTTTCACAACGTCTGCCCAGAAAGATTTCAAAACTGCTTTAGACAAGTGTCTACTGTGTATATGTCAATCTCTCTTTCCTCAATAGGATTTATTATTGTGGTTATCCCACTCTTGCTACACTATTGTATCCTGGGTATATATGTTGGAGTGGGGGCAGAGTGCAGAGGTGATGGAGATGATATCTTGCCTCTTTAGTTAGAGTAGCTGAAGTGGGAGCCACATCCAGAAGCAGAATAAACATCACCTAAAGATAATAGACTTTGAATTGGATGTAAGGACTGGAAGAGACTTCAGCTCCCTTGAGGAAAAACAAAGAAAACTGGTATGTGGTTAGCAAGGGGTCATATATTAGTAAAGACTAAATCTGGCCGGGCAGGGTGGCTCATGCCTGTAATCCCAGCACTTTGGGAGGCCAAGGCAGGCAGATCACGAGGTCAAGAAATCGAGACCATCCTGGCCAACATGGTGAAACCCCATCTCTATTTAAAATACAAAACTTAGCTAGGCGTGGTGGCAAGCGGCTGTAGTCCCAGCTACTTGGGAGGCTGAGGCAGGAGAAGTGCTTGAACCTGGAGGCGGAGGTTGCAGTGAGCCAAGATCATGCCCCTGCACTCCAGCTTGGCGCCTGGCACCAGAGCAAGACTCTGTCTCAAAAAAATTTAAAAAAGACTAAATCTATGCTCATCCTGTTTACTTTTTGTTATTCTAACCTGGCACATTCATTTCTCAGCCAGTTTAAAGTTGGGCTAAGACTGAACTCTAGTCAACATTGTGGGTGGAAGTGATGGATATAATTTCTATCCCTACTCCATTAAAAATCTCCCATTTACAACCTTCCATATTCTTTCCCCATTCGCAAGTGACCTGAAACCACATATTGACAATGACAACATCCCAGGATGGAAGACGCCTAAGTCCTGTTGCTATAAGAAGAACCATCTGAACTTTAATAGATCATGAGATGAAGGAAAACTATTACGTGATTTGGGGGTTGTGGCTTATTTTACCTTCACTAATACACTACCTCAAAGGGTAATTGATAACATCAAATGAGTTAACACGTGCAATATTTGGAAGCTTACCTGTCATATAGAAAGTACTTCGTAAATATCAGATATTCTTACAATACACTCTTCAACATTTGTGTGTGTGTTGGATGGGATGGTTGTCTACACTAGCTAAATCTACCATATTGTGATATTTTTTGGAGGATGGGGTGCAACTCTAGAAAGACTTGGTCTTTCTTTAAAAACACAAGTTGATAAATGAATTACTTACTCGTTATTAATACATAAACTGATTAATTAGAATCCATTTTACTGGATCAGTTACTGAACTAGATATTGAACTATTTATGTCTTCCACTCCTGGGTTTAAGGAAAACTGAATGAATTAATTATAGGCTTAGTGAGTGTAAGGGTCAAGGGCACACATTTTCACGAGTAAAAACTCTAGGGTATTATGACACTTACATTTGTGTGTATATGTGTATTTACATCTACATCTGTACAACTATAACTACATATCTATTGAAATACAGATACGGATATTCCCTAACTTACAGGGTCAGTAGGTACAAGAATTAAAATCTGTAAGTGTGGAGTAAAACAAATATCTGCCTCGCTTCTAGATTTTCTGAAATCCAGGCAGCTGCAGACTGATTCTTTAGCCTCCTGGTGTGAAACATGAACAATCTGGGCCAGAATTATTGTTTTGTTGTTGTTGTTGCAGCAGCAAAGGGAAAAAGCCAAACTCTTTTTTCTTTTGCAATGTTTATTTGTTTGTCAGTGGTATCTCTGATGAGACACATGGTTTGTTTTTTTAATGATTTAATCTTGGTTCCTTTTTCATTTCTATGTACAGAAGTGGGTAATCACACCAGAAGTGAAGTATGTAAAAGGAGAATCATTCTTCATAATAATATGACAAATTGTGGTATCTCAGTAAGTACTAACCATGGCCTCATATTGGATTAGTTGCTTTCTGTTCCAGAAAACAATGTTTGTTATTTAAAGCTACGAAATTTATGTTGATTTAAATAATTTAGATTGTGGCGTTTCTGTATATCTTTGTTGTCAATTAAAAATTTTAGGTAGGAATATCATAATTAGGAATCAGAAATTTTGCATATGGTTACACATTCAGAATTAGCAAGAAAGTTCCAGAAAACAATTATGTTATGTTGTTAATACTTTTCAAAAATTGATGTTTATGAGTCTTTTTTTTTTTTTTTTTTTTGAGATGGAGTCTCGATCTGTCACCCAGGCTGGAGTGCAATGGTGCAATTGCGGATCACTGCAAACTCCACATCCTGGGTTCAAGCAATTCTCTGCCTCAGCCTCCCGAGTAGCTGGTATTATAGGCACCCACCACCATGCCTGGCTAATTTTTGTATTTTTAGCGCAGACAGGGTTTCACCATCTTGGCCAGTCTGGTGTTGAACTCCTGACCTCCTGATTTACCAGCCTCGGCCTCCCGAAGTGCTAGGATTATAATCGTGAGCCACTGCGCCCGGCCTGTTTATAGTTTTTTCAAATAAAACCGTTGTCTTCCTTGCCAGATTGTACACTCTTAAGAATTGGTACTGTCTTTCTCATCACTGCTTGTCTAGTTGCCTGATTTAGTTGCTAGCACAGAGTAGATATTCATAAAATAATTTTCAAATGAATGAATAAAAATATTTTCTATTTGTTCATTACACTTTCAAAAATGAGTTGCCATGGAAAAAAATAAGATATGAAAGACTATTAACTGCATAGTGCATTCAATGACAATTGATCTCATTTAAGAGTGACTTCTAATTTAAGCTGCCCTTAACTAGGGAGCACATAGCAGCTAGAGTCCAGCAATCAGCAGTTAACATTGATTGAGACCTTACTAGTTTTCTGTTTCTAGGTTAAATATTTTACTTCCATTGTCTCACATTATTCTGTTAATAATCATATATAGTACATGATATACGGATTTAACAGATGAGTAAACAAAGACTAAGAGAGATTAAGTTTTCCAAGATTAAACAGCTATTAAATGAACATTGTGGGTACTAAACCGGGTCTGTTTGACTCCCTGAGTACTGCTCTGCAACACAAGGGCAACAGAAATTAGGACTGTTGTTCCATTAACTCTATATTTGTTTCTAGGAGACTGATCAACTTGTATGAGTAATTCACAAAGTTAACAAGCAAAGAATTTTCCTCATTCTTGGGACCTCTGGCCTCCTTGACAATGAAAGAGTCGCTTGGATAAATCCTTTTGTGTCATGAGAACCATTCTCTGATTTAGCTCTTTCATAAGTTTGGATTTCTAGTACAGTGGGTAATCTTAAAGTGAGGCACTTGGGCACTTGAGTTGGAATTACCTGGATTATCTAGGCAAAATGTGTTTTGAGCTCTTGGGAACTTAATTACTGCAGCAATTGCACAACTCTCCACTTCAGCTCGGCTCTTTAGACATAGCGACCAAGTAATTGAGATTGTTTTGTCAAAATGTGGTTTCCCAGTTTTACTTTTACTTCCTTTAAATTGAAGCCCACTATTGCCACCCTTCATTTTCTAAGACGATAACGTTGATAAGGGTTATGGTGAGTATGTCTAAGTGTGGCCTTAAACACCAGTGAACACCCACTAGGTTTTACTCCTCCACAAACACAGGAAGAGACATACTTTCTTCATAAAATAAAAAGTTAAAATATTTCATTACAATAGAGAAGTCTACTTGGAAAATATCTAGAAATGTCAAGACTTCTATTTACAGAACGTCTAATCCAGGAACAAAATACTGCATAATATTTAGAAGCACTGAAACATTCAACCACATATACATGTAAGTATAATTTTAGGTACAAATACATATCATCATTTAAGGTTTTTCTATGGGGACTTGCAGCAGGAGAAAAATTAAAAGATATAGTATGTTTGTAATAAAAAGTTAAAATATGAATTTGCCCCAACAACAAAAAATTAATGTGCATGTAAAATTGCCAGTATATGTGGTTCTTTTCTACTTTCAATCCTGACTTGTGCAAATCTCCTCAAACTACATCTTTGATATCACATAGATTTTCAGATGTCAGTGAAAGCACCACTCAGTTCGTGTCACACACTGTGGCTAAATTTGAAAGAAATTACGCTTAGTCTAAGGAAGAGACCTTAGCTGTAGTTACTGGAGTAATGAAATTGCCCAAATAAATTCCTGGAAGATAAATTACCTTGACAACTGCCAATAAGCTCTTGCTTGAAATCTTAAAACCCTAGATTGGGTAGCATTTGGAGCAGCTGCCAAAATGTTGTGATAAACTTTAATACTGTCATTTATTAAATATAAATATTTTCTGGAATACTGTAATGCAGATGTCTTTCCAAGGCTATCCTGAGAAATGTTATCACTGAGTCTAATCTGAAACATTTTAAAACCTCTTCTCTGTAAACATTAGAAGTGAAAGGATACAGCATATTACCAAGGAAGTAAGAATAATTCATCTAAAAATATGATTAGAATTCTTTTCTGATTATGGTGGGAAAAATCACTTAATCATTTGCAGTAACTATGAAAGCTTATTTTGTTTAAAATTATCAACTGCAAACTTTGTACTAATTGTTGTGTTTATTCCTCCATAGGATTACAGTCTAATAATTTTTAAATGATTCAGTATGCATGTCTTAAAAATTGTTTCTCTATCTCTTTATTTTCTGTGATTAAGTTTAAGAATATGTTCTCTGGACAGAAGTCCTAGGATAAGCATTTGGTGCCACTGTATGATGGATAGCTCAGTAAAACTCTGAGTTTTCTCATTCATATAGTGAAAATTACATTTAATATATTGAATCAAAAGAGATGAAAATTATCTTTATTTTTTGTTACATTGGTAAAGTATAATTATCAGTAGATTCATTTTCCTATCCCAGTCTAACCTAGAATTGTACCAAAATATTTTGTTTTATTTTATTTTTTTTCATAAATTATAATTGAAAGTCTGCAAAATGTTTTCAATATTATCAATCAGTATAGTAAATCTTGCTACATATTTATCAGAGAAAGAAGAGTAGACAAAATTCAATTTCATTATAAGTTAGGATGATTAAAAAGTCAGTCAATGATACCAGAAAATACCATGTTTTCTTAACTTGAAATTTTTATTTTTTTTTTTCTTTGAGGCAGGGTCTCACTTTGTCACCCAGGCTGGAGTGCAGTGGTGCCATCTCGGCTCACTGCAACCTCTGCCTCCCAGGTTCAAGCTATTCTTCTGCCTCAGCCTCCAATTAGCTGGTATTACAGATGCCTGCACCTGCCACCTTACCTGGCTAATTTTTGTATTTTCAGTAGATACAGGGTTCCACCATGTTGTCTAGGCTGGTCTTGAACTCCTGGTCTAAAGTGATCCACCCGCCTCAGCCTCCCAAAGTGCTGGGATTACAGGCATGAAACACCTTTCTCAGTCTTAACTTGAAACTTTTCTAATTCAGTCTGTTGACATATTTTGAGTCTGAACTTGACTAGTTTGCAGGTCACTTTTTACTTAAAAATTATTCACTGTTATTAGGGTCAAAATTATTGTGGCAGATATGTCCTTAGAACAGTTAGAGTATGGTTTCTGAGCAGGAAATACAGTAGTTGAAAATCTCAAATCTTTGAAGAAAAAGTCATAGTTGAGCTAAAGGAGTTTCGGTGTTTGAAATATCAGTAATGCTTCATATTTCTGAAAACAGGCTTAGTTCCAAAGTAAGCAACCACTTCACCACTATACAAAAAAATCTCACACACTGACATCCGGTTTGTTCATATAACATGAATCACATTCCTGTTTCTGTTTGTCTGTCTCCCAGCTCATCCAGTTCTCTGCAGTCATGAACTTGACCCATGGTTGTTGATGCAAGGTGGTTTGAATGAAAGTGTATGTGTCCACTTCACAACTAAGTGCATCTTCTGCCTTCCATTTATCTTCTTTTAACTCTTCTCCAGTATTTTCTCCAGTGGTTGTGGCTCAGAATTCTGATGAGATAATCTATGGTGCATTTGCTGTAATAAAAATCAGAACACCATACCCAAAATTCTTTGAATATCATTTAACCAATGTCACCACACTTTTGAAAAATTATAATGTGAATAATGAGCAAGAATAATATGGAAATGGAGCCTATATAAATAATAGAAAAAAGATCTTTTCATTCTTTTTTGAGTTTGATCATAGCACTTTAACAATAAGCTAAAAATTTGGTGCAAAATATTGAATATATAGCTAACTTGTGGTGACTAAATATTCTCTATTATAAACATGAAATTACTTAAAATAGGTGGTCATTTATTTTCTTAGGAAATAGACCCCGAAGTGGTTCTACTGTCACTGTTACATGGGTTCACACGATTTAACAAGACTAAAATATTTTTGTCATGTCTTTTGTGGTATAAAATTTTGTGGCATAAAATTTTATGGGAGAAAAAAATACCCTTAATAAAATATTTTCTGAAAAAACAGATTTGTGCTTATTTCAACAACCCCAAATATTTATTCTTATTTTTTAAAAATGTAAAGACAATTATCTCTCTCCCTGAGTGAAGCACTCCTAATTTTATGAGTATGTAGTAAGTGAATCATTCTAATCAAGTAATCACTTGCAAATTATGTGTTACATAGATAGTTTGAGTACATAGTTGGACGAAAATATTTTTACTTTGATCCATTTGTGAAATTAGTTAAGATTTTTACCACTGTCACCATAATCACTAGATGGAAACAATACATTTTATTATAAATGATGCTGTAATATTTAACTATAAAACAGTTACATAGGTATTTATTCTTGAGACCTTAATGATAGCTTTGCCACACCAGATTATTAATCATAGGCAATAATTAGTTCTAGCATTTGTGTACATTATGAGACTCAAGTAAACATTTTCAATTGGTTAACAATTGCACTTAACCTACCAAATCTATTTCAGAATACAATTATTTGGCAACTTAGCAAGAGATTCTGTACATAAATTTAGTCACCTAAACCATCAACCCCTATACATCTTCTATGGTTCACTGGAAGATAGTTAAAAAATAAAATGATGTCAAGGAGGGTATGACATAGTGAACTCATGACTTAAATCATTTTGCCTCTCTTGTATCTATGCAATATGAGTTGAACTTAGTGAAGCTGTCTATTGAAAAATGGCTGAGTAAGCCTTAACCAATTTAGTTATGACGTAAATGCAAGAAACACAATTCCATAAAATAGTAATTCCAGGTCACTTATTCTGTAATGTAATAAAAAAGTTGCACAGAAAAAATGTCTCAAATACTGTATTTTACTAAAATTAAATGCACAAAAATATTGAAGGTTTTTAAATATATAGAATACTACTAAATTGGTGCAAAAGTAACTGTGGTTGTTGCCACCAAGACTTTTTTATTAACCTAATATAAATTGTAATGCATATATAGCATCCAAAAACCATTAGATATAGAGAAAAATAATGGCAGGCACAGTATTATAATCTAATTTACTTTAATTTTCCATTGCATACTTTGAAGTTTACTTTTAGTAATAGTTGTGTGATAACTACCTTTAAATGACTGGAAATCATTGTTTTTTAAAAAGATACTAGATAAGATAGAAGATGTGAAACTATGCATATCTATATAATAAAAACCATAGAGCTCATATATCGCACAGCTGTGTAATTTTGATGAGGGAGTTGTATGCAAACTAGAAATTTATGTAATCTATATCCTTATAAAAAACTTTTTGTGGTATAATTTTTCACTTCACCAAAATCTCATTTTGAAGAAATCTTAAGATTTGAATACATATTTTTAAGAGACCTATTCATATTTTACATATGGAATTTTAAAAGCACTAGGATATTTAACAAGATAATAAGGAATTTGATTAAAACATTATTGTATATTTAATATATAATTGGAAAGGTTGAGAAATCGACAGTGTCTCAAGTCTACTTCATTTTCTTAGTCTTTTTGTTTTAAATTTTCCCAATTTCTCAGTTGATTATTTTAGGAAGAAACTTCAAAGATGGAGCTGATATCTTTGAAGCATCATATGGGAAACTGACTCTGAATAGCCCTTTTTACAAAGCCTTGAATCTAGGATCTCACAAGTCTCAAAAAGAAAATGACCCTGCCTCTGCTCCTTACACAATAAGGGTCAGGCACAGTTTTGCATTTACGATATAGTTAACTTTGTAATTCTTCTGCATGCTGTGGCACATTTAGTTATTATAATAAGCTGAATGATGGTGAGCTTGCAATTTAGAATCTAAGTGAAACATTTTAACATTTGCCAATTTGAAATGCACATCTCATCAAAGTTTGAACTTGTTCATAAAAGAGTTGCTTCTTCTACATGCCAGACCATTTTTCTTATTAAGAATGAGCTTTTAAGTAGATAAAGAGAAAATCATTTAAAATAGACCAGGAAATAGAATAGGCATTTCTTAGGTTGAAGAAGTGAAGGAATGAGTTCTCGGTCCAATATTCATCTCCTGAATAAATTTCATCGCAGGCTGTCTTGACATAAGCATCTGCATTCCACTGACCTTTATTTTGTAGTCTAGAGAGACTGAGACCACACAGAATTGGGGCTGTTATAGCTAACTGTACTTAAACTTTGTGTCTGATCAACTTAAGTGTATTGGATTTGAAAACAGTTAGTCAATTGTTTCTAGTCCCTAGGTGGTGGTTTATGGTAATGTTTGCATCAATACTAACAAAAGCCATACCACAGTACAAAGTACATCAAGGAAATGAAAGACAAGGCTGCCTGTTGTCAGTTCTGTCTACAATAAAAGCAGGATTCAGAGCCGGGGCAGAGATCGTTAGAGAAACACAAAAATGAATGAACCACAGAAATCGTGGGGCTGATGGTTCACATCAAAGGTTTGGAGACTGGCTAATGGGCAAGGTTGCACACAGGCCACAAGACATATACCCTGAACTCATTTGGCCATACAGAAAGGTCACCAAAAAGAGAGGAAAAAGCTCATAAGATAGCATAAAGCAGTCTTCGGTAGAATCTGTGTAAAGAGAAAGAAGGGGAAAAAAGCAGCATTACCATTGCTGTGTAAACTATATCCATATCAAATGGTATTTTTGATGAACAAATCTATTTATATTTTTATATCAGACAGCAAAATTCCTAATATTGAGGAATATAATACGATGCTTTATATTTGCTGGAGTATTTTCTGTCCACCTAAGACCAACACAATGCACAATTCAGTAAAATTTAAATACTTTGAGCCTTATCTTGTATAAATAAAATGATCCTAATCATTTTCTTAATTATTTCAAAGAATCAGATGCCTGGAGAACAGTGAGTTGTATATGTAAGCAGATATGTACAAATAGAACAATAATAACAGAATTGATTTTGATATTTTTCTGGCTTTGTATCAGCTTATCATGTATAATTTTAAAAGCACAATTAAAGGAACTAAATGCTACAATAATATGACATAGTCATACAATGGCATCTATTAATGTAAGAATGTAGCTATCCTTTATTTGAAGCCTAACCTCCAGATACCTGCTGTGCTGCTAGATGCTAGAATGTCAAAGAAAAATAAGTGAAAGCATATCTCATCATGGGGTAAATTGCCTGTTGAAAAGAAATGTACTTAGTTTCTCATTTGAATGCTGCTTTCAGTTAAAAAATGGGAAGGATTGTTATCAAGGTAAGGACTAATCTTTCCTGACCCAAAAGAAAGAGATAGAGAGAGAACAGAGAGAGAGATAAAGAGAAGGAAAAAATAATAATGTCCATTTGAACAAAAGCGACAATTCAGAAAAAAAATAAATTAAAAATAGGCCAATAATGATTTTCAGAATACTTTAGGCCTATTTTTAAGGTTTTACTGTCAATTAATACAATGTAAAATCCACTTTAAATTGAAAACATGTGCAAAACTGGTGATTTCTATTGTGAAAAGTGTCTGTTGTAAAGTTGTATGTGATTCTTATAATCCTATTTAATCACATACACCCTGATAATTAGTTATAATATGTGAAATATGTGCCACACTGTACCTTATTATTTTAATGACACATATTAGTCATTTTTCAAATGGATATGAATCCCCTGAAGTCTCATAAAAATAAGGATTTTTCATATAAAGATACATATTTACACAGGTAAAGCATTGTTTGCAAAGTACTTTTTCACAGAAACAACTGTCTAGTACTTTGTAAATAATATTGCATCATTTT
This sequence comes from Cacajao melanocephalus, assembly GCA_963573385.1. NCBI lineage: Eukaryota > Metazoa > Chordata > Mammalia > Primates > Pitheciidae > Cacajao > Cacajao melanocephalus. The sequence continues at coordinate 274,732 of CAUYLG010059995.1, forward strand.
ACTTTATATGCATTTTCTTCATTTTTTTGCCTAGCATTTATGAAATGGCACAAATTTTAAAGCAAGGAAATAATTATTTCCATAAAAAACTCAAAACATACACTTAATATTTATTTCATATAAATATCAATTTAATACTAATAGAATAGTAACAAATTGTCATTAACATTTTTAAAATAATACCAATGCTGAAATAAATATTATCCAGTTTCTTCAATCTGATTTATATGGTGCAAAGCACTAATTCCCTTGCGAGGTCTGTAACTAATTTACCCAACAAATTTTTTTTTATTGATTCACACACAAGATTATTTTTTCGTAATTTGTTAAATATTTTAAAAGCTTACAAATTTGACTGTGAACACAGAAACATTTATCTTTTAAAAAGAACACTTTACCTCATGAATAGCTGGAGCATGATGTTGTTTACAGATAAACATAACAATTTTAATTTTTCAATAGAGCAATTTTTATACTAGGTTCACAGGTCCCACGGCATTATATTTTTATAATATTTCAATGCTGCAATTTAAAATAGTTTTTAAAAGAAGAAAAGATAAATCTATCTGAAACATGTTATTGATGTATTCCTACAAGACTGGAACACAATTTCAAGCTAACATATAACATTTCATTAGACAAAAAATTGTTCAAAAAATATTTAAAACAAACAAACAAAACCCAATCTATTCAAAATAACAAAATGTGTGTGCCTAGATATTTAGAAAAATCCAAGGACATTTGAACGTTAGCTGTCATTATGGTCCAGTTCACTGTTTATTTCTTTGGTATGCATCTCCTGACCTGTATATAAAATTCATAGTTTCAAAAGTGACATGTGCAAGCCTTGGACAACTGGGGAAAAGGCATATTTCCTGACCTTGTAACCATAGCAACCACTTGCTGATTGGTAGCAGGCAGGCTTTCCATCCTTTACCACTGAAGGCAAGTATGTGAGGTTGCTGGCTTTGTTTGTGACTCAGGCTTTATTTACATGCAAACAGGAATACCGGACTTGAAATCACTTTTTTCTATGAAGCATCCAATTATAAACTTGAAAAAAAACACCTTAATTTTATAGCTTTATAATAATGTTACAATTACAATAAAAAAGAACACATATCCCACTGAAGCTGAGTGTAGAAGCTTGCTTAGGATCTTTTTCCAATTAGCTTTGCACCCCACTATCAATCCTCAAACACCCAAAACAGAAAAAAGTTTATACATGTATATTTAGCACTATGTAACTTTTAAACATTTTTCACAAAATCAGTATAATACATTATTTGATAAGATTTCTATGTAAGGAAAAATAATAAATTCCTTTAAATTATGCTAACACTCTATTTCCATTAACTCCCTTAAATGATAATTAGGCAAGTATTTAATCCAAAAGTTTGCATCCTCGAGAAGCTAAGCCATTATACAAATTTCTTTGGATGTCTGCTTCATATGCAGGATGTTTGCTTTCTGAGAGTAGAAATCTTCCTCTTCATTTTATTTTCCCCAACCTATTCCACTTTCTTCTCATAACCAGCTGTTCGTCCTTCTGTGATATAAATAAAAAGTGGAATTTTGTGAAACTCACTTTGGTGAATAATCTGTTCAGGAGATTCAGAGGATGAACCAGGCATATACTGAATCAATTCGGACGCTTCAATTGAAGTTCCTCTCCCATGCCAAAGTTATTTTTTTGTGATGGAGAAGTCATATGAAAGTTCTTAGCAAATCCTTACTTGAGTATGGTATAATGAAAGAATACAAAGTGAGACTTGAACATTATCTTAAGAGATATTTATGTGCCATCTTCTAAACTCAAATGCTTTAACTTTAATATAATTATATTACTAAGTTTATATTTGTTAATGAGGTTTGTTACATGCCATTTTATAAACTAAATTCCATGAGCTATAAGATTAATATTTTCCTGATATTTTCCATTAATTAATATGAATTAAGAGATATTATTTTAACAAAATTATTTGCAGTTTATAATATAAGCATATCTTCACAAATGCAAACATACTTACATCATATTATGCAGTAAAATAAACATGCAATAAAATATTTCTGATAATATGAGTTCAAAATACAAGTAGAATTCCCATAAAACACTTACACAAATTATTTTTACTTACAAAGTTCATTTGAAAACTAAAGTTTGTGTTATTTTGCATTAATATGAAGATACACATAAGACAAGCAAAATTCCAAAATAAAATGAATTTTTAAAAACCATCATGCTAGTAGTTTTATCCAGTTAGCAAGAACTGATTTTGATTATATTAAATGTTTGTAACTTACATAAGATGTATCGTAATAAAATGTAAGAATTCACTATACATGTTCACAGTCTCTCTGGGACCTACTTAATAATTCTTCTACATAAAACTCTCAACCTTACTTTTTTTTTCATGAAAAGGTCATTTTTTGACTTATTTGTATTTTTAAAATATTCTTCAAAGGGATACAATTATTTTTTGTTGTTTAATAAACTAGTTTAGGCTAATACTAATAATTTTACAACAAAACCCTATATTTTTAATAACCTTTATAGATGTGCATACTTTAAATTTTTAATACTTTGCCTTTATATTACCATATTTCTATATGGGGAAAAAGAAAGCAAAATGGTTGCCTTAATATAAACATTAAAAACACCGAGCTTTGTACCAGCACTTAACTAAGATTGGAGAATTTTTCATTTTTGTACATAATGGTGGTATTCAGACATAATTTGATTTTAGTATAACCCTGTAAAGTTCTTTCCCTGCCCTGATGTACTATATAAAACATTTCTTAACTCATTAATGTCAAGTATAAATTAGTTTTATATTGGAATTTTAACAGTCCAGGCTCTACAAGCAACATAAAAGCCAGACCATTGTCAGAATGGTGTTAGGCTGCATGCAAATTTAAAACAGGTATCATCTATCATCAAAGAAAAAATAAGATGCATTAAACTTTGGGGTGTCCATTTCATAATCCCCTGCACCACAAATTATTTTGGTTTATCTACACTTTAAAAATATCAACAGTTTTTGCTGAACACATGTAAAGCAATTTCAGCAATAATATTTTAATGTGCTCTCTGGATTTACCAAATCAGAGTATGACTAATAGTCAATGTTCAAATGTGTAGGATACATTTTCTCATATATATGCTCTGAATATCTGAAGAGGCACGTTGTATTGTATTAATATCATAATTCAAAGGAAAATTTATTAACCCTCCAGTATTCCCATCATTGCTAAAAGTTGCAAATTCTAGGTGGCAGAACCTAGACAGTAATATCAAATTTTAATAACAATTCCTCTTCTTCAGTCAGGGCTATACTGGAGAAAAGCATAAATTGCTGTGACTGACCATTGGTTGTTAGAGAAGCAATCTGACTTTTCCACACCCTTATTTCAGGGTATCTGCTCTGTCCCTCAGCTGTATTAATGATAGCAGGAAAGGTCACATGATAAACGAGTGACAAAAATATCAAAACATATTAGCCTGTAGCTTTGTTATCAGTGTATGACAGAGATGACAGAAAATTGTATTTTTCCCCTGAATAATTTTGCGTTACATTTTGCTGGCTAGGCAGAGTGAATTAGGGAGAAATTCCTGCCTCTGACTGTTTGTCTCCTTTTCTGACATACTTGAAGTAATAATATACATTAATAACAGGGACTGTTCTCAGAAAATGGATAAGAATTCAAGATCCAACAGTCAGTTTCCATTCTACAACCTGCTCTCCTTGTTTTTCTTTTCCTAACAGGAACAAATATTCTTGAAAAATATGCATAAAGTTGAACATTATTAATATTAGTGCTATAATAAGCTTGGGTAGAATATAGAATCAGTGAATGAATCATGAAACAGCGACCAAAAAGATAAAAAGAAAAATAACCTAAAAAACAACTTCAAAGCACACATTCTATTTCAAACCATTATATTTTACATTTAGCGAGAAACATGTTCTCTAATTAAATAAAGACAATTTCAATAATTCTTAATCTAACCTGTTGAGATGTGGACCCAGTAATCACAAATTAGAAGCAGAATTTACACCTGCTGATTGGCAGACTGTCAGGGATTGTAAACCCTGGGGAGATGAGGTTTCCAATCTTTGAAAAGAGAAAATAGGAACTGGCGGGGGCTTAATGTCTTGCAAAGGTAGGGTGTAGTCTCCAGTGGTAGGTTAAGTCTTGCCTTATCTAAGTTATCCTTCCCTGGGTAAATAACCACATTGCCAACTCAGTCCTTTGCCTCTCTGGACACCTTAAATGGCACCAGTGTGGAATTAGCTACAAAACGTTGGAATATCATTAATAAGCATTTTTTTTTCCAAAAGCTCTTCAATGCCTAAAACTATAGACTATTATTATGTAGGTACATTTGATTTTACACTTAGAAAAAACTGTAAACTTGTAGAGATAAAATAGTTTTGTATTATAAATTAAGAGTAAATTTAAAAGAAAGCAGTTCTCATTTTAGTAAATATGAATCAGGCTTTGTGCTACATGTGAGTGATATAAGAGTAAATAAAACCAAGTCCTTGCCCTCAAGGAGTTTAAAATTCAGTGAAGGAGACAAACTAAATGGTGAGTACGAGGTAAAGATAAATTGCAAAGTCTTGTGAAAGAGGAAACATAGTATGCTGTGGGAGTAGACAGAAGGTTTGACTATATAGTCCTGTCTTGCAGCTTCACGGGAAGCAAATTTAAGAATGCAGTAGCTGATATTCTTTTTTTTTTTCTTTTTTTATTACAGAGTTTCACTCTTGTTGCCCAGGCTGAAGTGTAATGGCACAATCTCCGCTCACTGCAACCTCTGCTCCTGGGTTCAAGCGATTCTCTTGCCTCAGCCTCCTGAATGGTTGGGATTAAAGGCACCCGCCACCACGTCCAGCTATTTTTTTGTATTTTTAATAGATATGGCGTTTCACTATGTTGGCCAGACTGGTCTCGAACTCCTGACCTCAGGTGATCCACCAGCCTTGACCTCAAAGTGCTGGGATTACACGTGTGAATCACTGCATTCAGTTGATATTCTTGATATATAGCCAAAGCCAGAGATCTTCTACTTCAAAGAAAATACATTTTCTCTTAAATATACTCATTTTTGATATGACAGGTTCACATATAATTTGATCTTAAATGGATTATCTTAGAAAATGTTTAAACGTTTTCTTTGAAATAATTTTCACCTTTTGAGTATAAAATAACAACCACAAAAACTATATGAGGAAAGCTAAAATGAAACTCAATGAACAACTCAAGCTCTCAGAAATAAAAAAAAATTATGTATTCTAGCTCTTCTAGCATTCTAAATGTGGGCACTTGTTAAAACTGGAGAAACGTGAATAAAATCCTCAACCATAAAGAAACAGAACGTAAGGTAGGCAAACAGACACAATTTTTTAAGACCCTCCCCAATTTCTTTTGTTATTGTTGAATGGACTGTGGTAGCATAGAAGTGTCTAGTAACAGAGCGGACAGATTTGAAAGAGGTAAGATTTTACAGGATATAAAAGGAAGAGATGAAAGTCATTCAGAAAAATAAGTATGGGATAAGAACCTAGGCAGGGACCTGAACTACAAGAATGTGGGTTTGAAAACGCTTACTATGTTTAGAAAATGGTATTTAGTTCTATTTGCAGAAATGGTACATTGGCAAGAATTAATATATATCATTTAATACGGTTTATGCTACCAGTCAAGAAAACTACTACCAGTTGTTTAAACCATTAATAAAAAAGTATATTCTCTGCTCAGCTAGTAGTCTATAAGTATAATAATTTAGGGATTTGTCCAAGTCATAAAGACACAAGGGGGCAACAACACGCACTGGGGACTTTTGGGGGTTCGGGGGGAGGGAGTACATGAAGAAGAACAGCTAATGGATGCTGGGCTTAAGACCTGGGTGATGGGTTGATCTATGCAGCAAACCACCATGGCACACACTTACCTAAGTAACAAACCTACACATCCTGTATATGTACCCCTGAACTTAAAATAAAATTCATTAAAAAAAAAAAGAATTCAAAAGCTTCCCATCCTTCCCTTCCAACATGAAAGAGTGTTGATTTTCATCTTTGGACTTAACAAACCTCATGCCACCTGTGGTCAAATGGTGGCTCCTAGAGTTGAAGACATTGTGTTCTCACAACCATGACCAAAGCAGAAAGGTTAGTAAGGGAGCAAAAGTTGATCTCTTTACATACATACGGCTCTCTCTTTATCATAGAAGAAACGACTGTCCAGAAGATCCTTAGTGATTTCTTGTCTAAAACTGAATCATATGATCATCTCTATCTGCAATGGAAGAAGAAGATTTTGCTGACATCTCCATTAAGGGAAGAGGGTAAGGGCTAAAAGAGTTAGAGATGGCTCCTTCCTTCCCTCGCTCCCTCCCTCCCTCCCTCCCTTCCTTCCCTCCTTCCTTTTCCCCTTTCTTTTTTTTAATTCTGTAGATAACAGAGAGCCGATAACTCTAGTGAAACAAGTTGAAATGTTAATTCCAGTGACTCTGAGAAGACAGCCTCCATAAGAAAAGACCAGGTGCTATTGTAATAATTTAGGAGACATAAAATCCCTAATGAGAGGCTGTCAACGTGATGACAGCCAGAAACAAAAAATAAACAATATTTAGAGAACAAAAATCAACAAAATACACTGAGTGACTCTATAATATAATGGTAAGAAGAAGAACATGTTAAGAATGCGATATTTCTTACTGGGTATGGGACCATCAATTAAGATGGAGATTAGATGTCTTAAAGAGGAATTATGGCATCTTAACTTATGGGCATGTACTACATATGAAATATAAGTCCAACCTTCCAAAGGAGCAAACTGAAAATTGGAACTATTATGGAAGCTTTTGGACTGAGGTAGAAAAGAGCTACGGAATTTGTCAACAAAGCAGTCACGAAAGTCACACAAATTTATGAAAAAGCTTATACAGCAAAGTCAGGGATGCCCTGTATTTGGCTTTTGGGAATCCATTAATCTCCTGAAATTGCCTTAAAATTTGATTTTTAAAAAATTTCCTTCAGGTTGAAGAGTCATAATTCACTGGATTCTCAAATGCTTCAGTAAACTAAACAAGTTTGAGAACCATAGAAGCTGGATGAGAAGAGAGGAAGACAGGGAAGGCAACCAGCTGTATTTAAGGGATGATCAGAGGATGCTGAGTGTAGTGAGGAGAATTGTTGGAGTAGTTAGGGAAATAGAGTAGAACTGCAGAAACTCAGGGAGGAGGGGATTTTGAAAAGAGTCTGACACAGTCAAGTAAATGGAACTAAAAGTTTTTCATTTGATTTGCCAACTAAGACATTTTTGATCTCCAAATGAATAATTTTCTGTATCTGTGTGGCAGACGTCAGGTTAAAGTGGCTTGGTGTGTGAAAAGAAGAGGGAAAGAAGAGAGACAGGGAATTAAAGACCAGAATTAAAGTGAGTTAGACTAAAACTATAACATTTATAACCATGTTGCTTAACATAAATTTCCATTAGTTATTTAATGTTGGCAAAGTCATACTTAAAAAATCATTTACTCTTATGCAAATTATTTAGCATTGCCAAAGATAAGGATTTACTTATTATGTCTCACTAAACAACTATGTAGATTTGCTTCTCAGCTTTATAGCCCTGTGTCCACTGATACTATAAATTAAGTTTAAAAAATTTAAATAACTGTTTTTAATCACTGGAAATAGATACTTCAGTACATATTTACCTTTTAGATAATGTCTAAACTCTTTATCTCTCCAAACTTACCATAGTCACTGAAATATAATTTCATCTTAATTATCCATTTAGAGAATATATATTTCTCTGAATAATTATGGAACATTTCTGAATGTAGAGAGAGCAATTTTACTTAAAATTTTTAAATCACAATCCATTTAGCTGTGTAGACAAGGTTGCCTCAAAGAACTTCTCTTTCTCTGATTATATAAAATTAGATTTGTTAAAATTACTGGTACAATAATTTTCTCCACCTTTATTCTTCCTATCCATTATTTATGTAGTATAATTGGAGTACATGATATCTTATAATTTACAATCTAAATTGCATTATAGCCATAGCTAAATCATGTATTTAAATTTTGTTACGAAAATACTAAATACTAATACCTTGAGTTTTCCATGGGGAAGAGAGGTTAGATTTCAATGCATGGGCAATTCATAACGCGTATGCTTCAGATCTGATCTCTGAGGAATTTTTCAATCCCTGATTGTGATTCACACATAACTTATGGCAGAAATAAATGTGATTACAGATGTCCTTGTAAATATTAGGTGGTGCTAGCTTTTGAGGATACTTTTTAATATACCAACATGTAACACATACACACATTTATAATATTTTAGTATGTTTATGCATGTGTGTAAATGCGCACACCTGCAGAGAAAGAGAACGTTGCCAGATTGGTAAAGATTTTTTAAGTTGTTTGATAGAGAATTCCATAAGTCTTTTAAATGGAAGCTTTTGTCAATAATTACTAATAATTCAATAGTGCTAATACAGATAATATTAATCATTTATTGGAAGCTTCATTTCTGGAAGGCACTATACTAAGAAATTCACCCATTATAGTGATTGGTATTCAAGTTCTCCACTACAACAGAGACCAAATTAAAAATGATTCAGGCAAGATAGATGTGTTTCTCCCACACATGTAACAGCCTGTGAGTAAATGTCTTACATTCTTTTATTTTTTTGAGATGGTGCCTTGCTCTGTCGCCCAGGCTGGAGTGCAGTGGCACGATCTCAGCTCACTGCAGCCTTCACCTCCCAGGTTCAAGTGATTCTTCTGAGTAGCTGGGATTACAGGTGCAAGACACCATGCCTGGCTAATTTTTGTATTTTTAGTAGAGACAGAGTTTCCTTATGTTGGTCAGGCTGGTCTCGAACTCCTGACTTCATGATCCACCTGCCTCAGCCTCCCAAAGTAATGTCTTACATTCTTAATATTCTAAGTTCAGTCCTTGGATCAGCAACATAAGCATTTTCTGAGAGCTTCTTGGAAACGCAGTATTCAGCTCCCACCAAGATCTTCTGAATGAAAATCTGAATTTCCACAAGATACTCAGATAACCTGCACACATATTAACATTCAAGAAGCCTTGACTTACACAATACTCTGTGTGGATATGGTGTCTTTATAGAGGCAGGGCTCCAAGTTACTAGTTTGTTGCTTCTTTTCCCAATCCAGAGATTCTACTTTATTATCCAAGATCTGCATTCCCTACAAGCAGAAAAGGGAACAAGAGAAGGGAAGGGCACTGTGCTTTCTATTAGGACAAAACCTGAAGCTTTATACATTGCAACTATAGATATTTCATTGAATGGACCGTAGTAGCATGGCCATGCATAACTGCAGAGGAGGCTTTGACTAGGTGCCACGTGACTAGTTAAACATGGACATTTTATTACTAAGTTAGGAAGTCTGAGGTATGATATTTGCTGAAAAACAGGAAGGTTCCACTAATATTATGCTATCTGATTAGTCCTTGCAAAAGGCAATGTGCCATTCACAGATGAAAGAACCAAGAGTCAAAGACGGTTAAGTCGTTTACAGAAGGTCACTCCTACTTCTGTTATAATCTTTTCGATTCCAAAATTTATGCCAGTCAGCACTACATAATAGTTACTACTCACTATAGAAGAGTTCCACAATTAAAATTGATGGTTATCAGACATCATTTCCAAAGTAGTATTAACTATTAGTGTTGTTCAATAATATGCTTCTTTTTTTTTCAATCATGTGGTTTTTGTCTTTGGTTCTGTCTATGTGATGGATTAGGTTTATAGATCTGCATATGTTGAACCAGCCTTACATCCCAGGGATGAAGCCAAATTGATCATGCTTGATAAGCTTTTTGATGTGCTGTTGCATTCAGAGTTTAAATATAGTCTCATGTGTTTGACAGACTGAGGATTATCAAGGTAAAATGAGCTCTGAATGGGAAAATGATGTTTGTTTCTTAGGAAAAATAATAATCAAGAACAAGCAATAGGATTTGAGTTCACTATGCTGGACCACCCTTTTGGTACAACACCTCTTGGGGGCCTTAAAGCTATATCAGGGGAAATTTTTCTCTAAGAGCTGGTCACGAAAGGCAGTAGGTGTTCTCTACTTGCCAGAGGAAGAAGAATGGTAGGAGTTGATTGTCCAGAGGCAGGAAGCAGCAGTGTCTGCTGTAGTCCACAGTGCATACGAGTCAGTTGCCTAAGGGAAGTATGTGGCTACATGAGCTGGTATGAGCTATTGTAGAGACTGGCAGCCCCACAAAACAAGCCACAGCACAGGCAGTGACCTACAGGCTGCCAGGTGGCAGTAGTCAGTGAAAAAGAAGAGACCAGCAAGCAGCGGAGCAAGTGGAATCTAGTACTGCAGTCTCTGGTGTGGAATAAATACAAAAAACTTCCCTTCTTCTGGTAATCTCACCTCCCAGCAGAACAATAATAATACCTAGAATCTCAGTTGATAGATCTAGTGATCATTTAATAACACAGATGAGAATTTATTCTCGGCATTTAGGTAGGCAGGTACTAAGAAAGACTGATTTCCTTTTCTTCAAGAATTTGGGAGAGACATCCAAGATGGCAGAATAGCAGCAGCTCAGGATTGTAGCTCCCAGTGAAAGCGCAGAGAGCGAGTAGATGCCGCACTTTCAGACGAATTTTTTGCCCACAGACTGGGAGATTACTGGTGGAGGAGCCACATGGGTCGCCAGCGCGACGTTTTTGGCTGGCGCAGCTATTTTGCCGGTGCCCCGGCGCGGCGCTTCTCGGTGCAGAGTATACGGGACAGGGTGCCTGTTGAGTTGGGCTCGGCTGGTCCCACCCCCACAAGGAGAACGGCAATTGGAAGCACTGAGGACTGAGAGTTTCACAGCAAGCACAGCCGAACCCGGAAGGTCCAGCTCTGTGGGGAAGGGGCGTCCGCCAAAGGAAAACTAAGAAACAGAAAAAACTTCACCACCAGGCAGAGAGATCCAAGATGGTTGATTAACAACAGCTCAGGATTGTAGCTCCCAGTGAAAGCGCAGAGAGCGAGTGGACGCCGCAATTTCAGACGAATTTCTGTGGAACACAAACTGGGATATACGCAGCAGAGGAGCCACACAGGTCGCCAGCGTGACTCTTTTGACTGGAGTGGCTGTTTTGCCAGCGCCCCGGCATGGCCTGGCGCTTCTCAGTGTGGAGTATATGGGACTGGGTGCCCTTTGAGTCGGGCTCCATTGGTCCCATCTCCACAAGGAGAACAGCAATTGGAAGAGCTGAGGACTGAGAGTTTCACAGTAAGCACAGCTGAACCCGGGAAGGCCTAGCTCTGTGGGGAAGGGGTGTCCGCCAAAGGAAAACTAAGAAACAGAGAAAACTTCGTCACCAACAAGCCGGACATCCACTCAGACCCAATCTGAAAGTCAGCAATTACAAAGATGACAGGTGGATAAATCCATAAAAATGGGAAGAAACCAGTGCAAAAAGGCTGAGAACACCCGAAATCAGAATGCCTCTCCTCCTACAGGGGATCACAGCTCCTCATCAGCAAGAGAACAAGGCCTGACGGAGAATGAGTGCGATGAACTGACAGAATCAGGCTTCAGAAGGTGGAT